>JAPSES010095403.1:0-20715 GCA_029822895.1 Maxillicosta whitleyi | reverse complement strand
TGTCTGTCTGTCTGTCTGTCTGTCTGTCTGTCTGTCTGTCTGTCTGTCTGTCCGTCCGTCCGTCCGTCCGTCCGTCCTACTGACATTATGATGACAGTTGACTCTTGTGAACTCACAGTTCTGGTTCTATTGGACCTTCTTCTGCCTTCAATACAGTTGATCACAATATTATTATTGTCTTTGGTTTTAGACCTCTTCTGTCTTTGGTTTTAGTCCTAGGCTGTCTTTGGGTTCAGTCGTTCATCCTGTATCCATTTACCCTTTGGTCTTTCCACGCAGAGTCCTCTTCTGCAGTTCTGTCCTGAATCTGTGTGAGCTGGTGGCACTCAGACCTGATTTGTCTCACCTCAAAAAGATCCTGTACTTCCACGAAAACCAGCTGGTGTATCCTGTTCGTAAGGACCAGGAGAGGGACTTCCAGTATGGATACAACCAGATCCTGTCATGGTAAACAGTGCACTTGTTTGATTACAGGTTTGTGATTGGACAGTTAGCCAGGAGAAATGAGTTACAGTTACAGGTGTGGCTCTTTAAGTGTCTTCTGTAATAAATCCATAATAATGAAGGTAATGATCTGAAGATGCAGCCTTTGTAAATGGCTGGTATTACCGAGCATCAGGCTGCACATGATTGGTTAATTAGCTAAGCTGTGGGCCTAATTGAAGGCCGTCTTGTTGCCATTAATCAGTAAGGAGAAGTGATTGTTGTTGATCTGCAGGGCAGTCTGTCAATAAGTCAGATTCACTCCATCTGCACTAATGAAATCACACACAGCAGATCATTAGCAGAACTGCGACTAGACCGGCCTGATGGATTCACTAATTACAACAAAAATGAACAGAGGCGGAGCTAATGGCACCATGCTTTAGTTCATTGCTACCATCCAAAGGAAAAAGACTGCACATCAGCTGATAGACATGTATTCATCATCTATAGAAGTGAAACATAACATGACCTAACCGTCTCCATTTACCATCCTCTGCCTTAGTTTTGGTTTGTAAACTACGGTCCAGAACCTCACCTGATCTCCTGATCACATCAGCCAATTGGAAACAAGAATATGTTAAGTAACATGACAAGGAACTTGGCTCTTGGTGATGTTATGTCATTGTGATGTTTGTAATTAGACACTGATCAGTCGACTCTATTAATAACAACGGTCCTGAATATAATTATAAAATAACATTCATTCATTCATTCATTACTTTGAGTTTCATGTTCAGTGATACACATGTATTGACTCATGTAGTTTAGTATGTATCACTTGGATGAAGATGTTAATTTTTACAATGTTTCAAAAATGACCTTTTGGCATTTTATTCAATCCTCTATCATTGGAGATCTTGTATAGACATGACAAACCACCTTCACTTCATTGTGAAATATTATCAATTATGACAACACTCTAAAACAGTCCAGGTTTAGTTTCATTTATTAGTTTATTTTTCAGGAACTAGATACAGAGAACATTAAACCCAGTAGAAAAGCTGTGGACCAGGTTATAACATTCATGTTGATTTCCAACTGTCATCCCTGTAGCAAGAAGGAAGGAAATGAAAAACAAAACAGTACAAGAGAATTAAAACGGAAAACAGTACACAGAAAAGAAGTCCCATCTAGTTTAGCTGTAGAATACAGTTGAAGGGAAGAGTCAATGCAGGCTTGGTTTATGAAATCCATGTTTTTGATTTTGGTGGATAAATCTGTAACATTTGTCATATCCTTCAGTTCAGTGGAAGTTTTTCATTCTGTTCTGACTTTGTATGAACAAAGCTGATCGTCCAAAAGCAGTTTTCCATAAGGGGGTGTAACACTGTCATCTAGAGGAAGTCCTGGTTATTCAGTTTGTTCAGATTCAGGTGAATAAATGACTGAACAGGTGGAGGTGCAGAACAATCAACAATTCTAGAAAATAAAACCAAACACTCCTTTGACACATGATCATATTTACAAAGCTTAAAATTTTCTGTTTAGTGAATAAACAACAACAGTGATACTGACATGTGTTATCCAGGATTTAAATGTGTGGTTTATACAGATTCAACAGGTTTTAGTGTCTACTGTTGGTTTGTATCCAAAATGGACAAGACAAATTTGACAAAATCATAGTATTCACAAAAGTTTTAGATTCTTCTAGTATGAATGAGTTCCTGAACCATCTAAAGTAAACCAGGTCATATTTCAGAGTGAGGGATCTAGTGGAACGTCTTGAGTCGTACATGAAGATGGAACAGGAACATGGTTTACATAGACCTCTTATGTTAAACACATGTAGGTGATTTTCACCTCCTTAGATTTAGACAAATACATTTGATAAGTGTTGGACAGTATGTGTTGATGGAAGCCCAAGTGGGACAGAGTTAAGTGTACATCTGTGATTGTTCTACTGGGTTCTGATGGAACCGGTCCTGGTTTGGGATGTGGACTCTGTGTAGTCTGGTTTCTGGATCTGTGTTGTGTCGTTGCAGCCTCGTGGCCGATGTAGTGGCATTTAACTCTGCCTTCAACATGGAGTCCTTCCTGTCTTCCATCTCCTCCTTCATGAAGAAGATCCCAGACCACCGTCCCAAAGACCTGGACCAACTGATCCGCAAGAAGAGTCTGGTCCTGTACTTCCCTCTGCAATTGCCAGACGTCAGTCGGTCAGTGGACAGACAGACACAGACTGACAGACAGATGCATACAGACAGATACAGACAGTGTGCCTGCCGGTTGGATTAACCAGGTTCAAGGACCTGTTCCCTGTGGAGACGCTCATACTGTGAACATGATGATGGGTTCATCTGTCACAGATTAGTTCAGATTTAACGTTGTTCACAACATCAGGATGATTTATCACTGAACAACAGATAACTGAGCTCCAGTCTGAGGTCAACACAAAAAAACACACAAAACTGAGCTCCAAGTCAGAGGTCAACACAAAACTGAGCTCCAAGTCAGAGGTCAACACAAAAAAAACACACAAAACTGAGCTCCAGTCTGAGGTCAACAAAAAAAAACACACAAAACTGAGCTCCAGTCAGAGGTCAACACAAAAAACCTGAGTATGACATTGGAATCACCCAGTTTAAAATAAATATCTTAAATGTCTTCTCTAATATCTATTTGTCTCTGTGGACGTGGCCTGTGGAGGTCCAGCTCTTCTTCTTCTCTGTTGTTGTGGATGTGGCCTGTGGAGGTCCAGCTCGTCTTCTTCTCTAGTAAACATTCAGGTGTTTTTTCTCTGTCCATCGCCGCCTGCAGTCGCCGTTTTTGTGGTTTCCATCCATCACTCGTATTTGAACGCTGGAATTCAGTAATTAAATAGAGATTGACCCGAGGTGGCAGAAAGCTCTCGTGGGTTCAAAGCCTTCGCATTCATCACACTGGAGTGAGCGTCCGATCTGAGTTGAATAATCCAATCAGAGCAGATCCATGTGACCAGCAGGTGTCACATCCTCCATCACTGCTCAGTCCAGTCAGGATTGAAACCATAATCTGGACACAGATGTCAGATGAAACTCTGATCATACAACAAATATGTGCACGCTGAGTCAATCAGTCTTTTCACAGAACATTCAACTGATGAGATTTTCACTCCAACTGAAAATAGAAACCAGAAACCCTGACTGACACCCACTGAAATCAGAGAATGTAGGAAACGTGTAACCCTAACCCCCCCACAAAACATGAAATCTACCACTGACAACATGGTCAACCCTAACTCCAACCACTACCCCTAACCTGGTCAACCCAAACCCTAACCTGGTCAACATCAACCCATACCCTTTGCCAACTCTACTGTGGCTGTGACAGGTGTTTATGTGGTCCTGTTCGATTTTGTTGGTTCTCAGTGGGTTGAATGAAGCACCTGACAAGTTCATTCCTTAAATTCACAGATAAAGAGCTGAACCTCGTCTTTATTCAACAGTTTATTAACCTCAGACACAACGGGGCAACACTTACTGAGCCTTTAAGGACAAATCAGTGATGCAGCTTTAATTCAGTTTCTGTCACTTCAAACACACATCTGGAGATGATTATGGTCCTAAGAACCTCCTCCCCCTCCTCCTCCTTGGTCTAACCCGGTGTAATCCACCAGGAGGAGGATGGAGGTGCAGCAGCTGTTTTCATGTTTGATGAGGAGGCTGCCGTAATCACAGCAGATTTATCAGATTAAAGTCAGCTGATTGCTGAACTGGGCACAGATTACCAGGTAGGAGAACTCATCACTACCAGAGGATTAGCAGGTGGAGGGGGATCAAGATCAGACCGGTGGGTGGACCGGTCTGGTCCTGATCCTCGCCCACTGGGTCAGTCACTGCAGGCTCTGGGGTCTTCTGTACTGTCTGATACTTTGGAAATGTAACATCTGAAGTTTGATCCTACTGTCCGTGGATAAAGGTCTTCCCTGTAGAACCTTGTTGATCTAATTGGTGAAAACTGATCTGATCCTGACGTCCCTCCTCGTGTCCAGCTGAGGCATTTCTTCTCAGAACGCTGTGATCAGGGACGTCCAGATCTGTTCATTCTGAAAATGCTGTCAAATCATCCACATGTTGAATTTGTCCTGAGGTGTGGTTTACTCAAACGCCAACCCTAAACCATGCTGCTGCAGGTCATGTACCTGAAGCAGCGGCCCCTCCCACTGGCTGACCCTGAACCTCCAGTTCTTGAATCAGGTTCTAACATGTACCAGGGTTCTTCTGTATCTGAACAGCATCAACACCTCTGATTCTTCTATTGGTTTTCAGGTTTCTGCCCGAACATAAGCTCCATCGCAGACCTGCAGAGACGTCACATGTTGATGACATCAGTGTACAGCGGACCAACCAGCAGCTGCTAATCAGTGCAGACAGTGGAGACCTGAAGAGGTGAACCTGTTGTTTATTTAATGATAATTTTCAATCATGCATCGTTGACCTAATGACTAATCAGAATTACATCTGCTCAATATAAGATCTTTCACTGACTTATGAACCCTGAGTTCTGTTTGAAGACCTGTAGACAGAATGATTTCACTTTTTATTTTTGTCTCGTGTTTTTGTACGTTATGGTTCCTAAATGTCTCCATGATGAGATTTAACCAGACTGAACCCTACAGGTGTGAAGAACAGGATCCACATGGGTCCAGTCCTGATCCCAGAGTGGACCTCAGACTGGATGAAGACCAGGTCAGACCTCTGCACATTGTCTGGCCTCACAGGTGGTAGGTCCTCTTCAGGGGAGGGGTTAGATATTTAATCTGAAAGGTTAGTGACAATAATGAAGCATTTAAGGTCAATTTGTAAATATAGTAAAAGTCATTTTCTACCAGAGAACAGTCTAGACAAATTCTGAAGACAAGTTCAAAGTACAGCTGAAACATTACGATAAACTGTCAACTGACAATAAACTGAAAATAAAACATAAATACAACATAAAAATGTGTAAAACAAACACTGACCTGCACATTGATTTCACAGAATGTCTGACAATCATTAAAGTCACTAATATTAAAGTGATCAACTGCAGTGTGGTTACCATGGTGATACCCTGTTTGTACATGGTTACCATGGGGATTCCCACCACTTGTCAGTGAAGCCAGGACCTTAATCAGCTAAAACTTACCTTGTTAAAATTCTGTTTTTTGTTGCCATGGTTACCTCAAATCACTAAGAAACATGTTTTTTTGGGATTTGGAGACAAAATGAGATACAACAGGAACTTAAATCCTACCAAACCTTTACTATTTTGAGTAGATTTCATCAGTTTTCTAGGTTTTTCATTCATTTCTGTTTTCTAGGTCATGTATTAGTTTTTGGGGTCTTTTGTTAGTTTTTGGGAATCCTTTATTACCAGGTTCTTTTGATTAGTTTTCAGAATCACTTATTACTTTTCAGGGTCTTTCATTACTTTTTGGGGTCTTTTATTAGTTTTCTGGGTTGTTTATTAGTTTTTGGTGTCGTTTGTTAGTTTTCAGGGTCTTTTGTGTCAAATGTTTTCATTAGAACACATTATCATACAGTTTCATGTTTACTACATACATGTTGTGTGTGGGATTTTTACACCCATACAGACAAACCTGCATTTAGCTTTTTTTCTGTTTTTTATTAGTTTTTGGGGTTGTTGATTAGATTTCTAAGCCATTTATTAATTTTCAGGGTCTTTTATTAATTTTCATTGTCATTTATTTAAGTTTTATAGGTGTTTTATTAATTTTCAGGGTCGTTTATTCATGTTCAGGGTAATTTTTTTTTTTTTAGTTTTCAGGGTCGATTCTTTACACTGGTTTGTTTTAAATCCTCCTGGACTCTGTGTTTTTCCAGTGTTTGCTGCTGTTTTCAGTTTTTGTTGCTCGTGTTGTTTTTTGCTCTAAACATGTTTCTAAATCAGATTAGACCTCCACAGTGCAGCGGTGTGATGGTGTTTTTCACCTTCTCTTATATCAGTGACAACAGCAGTCGTGCTGTAATCTGCTGTGAACTGGATTAATGCGCTGGATTGTGGAATAAATGAGGATTTCCACAGAGACGCCGCTAATCTCTCTGATTGAAGCTCCTCTGCTCCATCTCATCTCTAGTTTTTGGCTTTAATCTGTGTGTGGCCTGGATCCTCAGATTACAGGACGTCTTATTGCAGGCCGGTAGACGTGGACAGGCGGTAGGGGACCAGCTGTTTCCAGGTGAATGAGGAGCTGCTGCACCAGGTTTCGATCCAGCTTTAGGATTAAAGTGTGTAAGAGGTTTGGATCAACAACAGGATCCTGATCAGGATCAGTTCACCTCCGATCTGTGACAGGATGAAAAATCAGAACAAACAGCAGAAGAACAACCCTATCAGTATTTAACGTCCACTAACCCAGATAACTCCATGACCCTGACCATCATACTCAATATTTTCTGGATCTGCATGTTGAATTTTAATGCTTTACAAATCAAGTGGACATATATCAGGTATTAAACACTACTAATAACAATAGTAAAGGGAGTACGTTTCTTTCGGCTTTTCCCTTCAGGGATCGCCGCAGCGAATCGCATTCGCATGTTGATTTGGCACAGGTTTTTACATCGGCACAATGAGACACTGCCCCCTTGTGGCTACAGGTATAGGGCATAAAGGGCCTTTCCCAAGGGCCCACCTGAGGATCGAACCGGCCACCAAAGTCAGTGGTGTAAACCACTAAGCTACCCAGTTGTTACATTACTACTAATTGGCAATGATGATAATAATAAATAATAACAAGAATTTTCATCCTGATTTTATTCAAACAGAAATCTGGAACCAGTAATCAGTTCACTTTTTTTTTTAATGAATGAGGTATTGAACTAATGAGCAGAATCAATGAGTAAAATCTAATCATTGGTTGCTAGGAAGATTTAGTGAAGGTCAGCCAGTCATAGATATTTAAACACTGAATAATGAAGAGAATGAGTTTATTTAACCCTTCTGCTGCCTTCCACATCCACCTGCCAGAGCTGAAGGCAGCAGGAAATGCACAAGGGTTAAAACCTACTGATTCTGGTTCAGTTTGTTTTTATTATTCTCACTGTATCAGTACTACACCTCCAACACCTTGCCCAGAACTGGACCTGGACCCAATCCTGGTCCTCTCTAGACCCGGTCCCCTTCAGACTCGGTCCCCATCCTCAGCCCTCCTCAGACCCGATCCCGGCCCTCCCTGGTCCCGGTCCAGATCTTCTTCAGACCTGGTCTGTTTCTGTGTTTTTACAGGGAACATGATAAGAACCCGGAGCTGCTGTTCTCAACTCTGCTGAGGCTGAAGGACCGAGGACTGGATTTCAGGTTGTCTGTCCTTGGAGAAACATTCACGGATGTTCCAGGTACAAATACATGCATCAACCATATACAGGAAGTACAAGTACACCCATTAACTACATACAGGAAATATGAATTATGTGCTTAAAGCCCCCACCCCCCAGTTGAGAACCTCTGCCTTAAACGGTTATCTTACATGGTTGATCTCAAACAGTTCACCTGAAATGTCTGTTTACGTTAAGCGGCTGATGTTAAACTCCTTTTTCCTTCAGACTGAACCAACGGTTTGTGGATAAGTAATATTTTGTCTCATCCCAAAAGCAGCTTCTGTAAAGTAATGAAACCAACTCATATAGTTGTGGAGACTTAGTTTAATTAGTCTGAAAACTCTGCAGAATAATAAAGATAATAAATAGATTGTGCGTCTACAGCCCTGAGTCGTATATCGTGGTGTTTTTATTTGTCTGGCCATCCAGCCTCCCCGTTCATGGCTGACTTTCACTCGTCCTGGAGCCAAATCAGAATCATATCCACCCGGTGTGTTATGAGATTAGCAGAGGTCAGAGGTCACAGCCCATGGTTTTAATTGCTAAACATCATCAGCTGATGATGCTCTAATGATATAATGTGTGTTTTAGCCTAATGAACACACTCTGTGATATTGAGACGTTGTGGTTTTTACGAGTGGTTGTAAATTCAGCCTCATATTCAGCTTTATGTCAGAGGAATTCAATCCCATTAGGACGACTTTAATCTGCTCTGATTGGTTCAGAGGTTGAACTCATTGATTCCCTTCACCTGTTCGTATTCCTGCTGCCGTCGTAAACGTCCACATAAACCCGTGTGCAGACGCTTTTTTAAATTCGTTCAGTCTCATTTAGTTGATTTTTGCTCAGACGACACAAACCTCTGAACTTGTGACTTTGGACAAATCGATGAGTTTTGATTTAATTGAAACTTTTCGTTTAGTAAAAACTGTGACTGGATTAGTTTCTTTAACGTTACCTGATGAGATTGACCTGTTTTTATTAAAGGAATATAATGACATGTGTCAACCACTAAAGCAGGTCTTCAGTATCTTAATGCTTCTTCTTCTTAATGCAAATCTGATATTCAATAATACAGATCTGAGTTTATCAAATGAATAAATATATCACTGATAGGGAATCAATCCAGTGAGTCACAGAAGCGTTCAATCAGGCAGAAATCAATTCACTTTCAGTGGAAAAAGTAGATTTATCAATGTGTGTTGTGTTATGGTTTATACAGACTCATAGAATTAAAGAAACAACATGTTGTTGAGTTGATGGTTTAAGATCTTCAGTGTTTTCAGAGATGTTCTACTTGATGTGGATGTGTAAAATTACTGAATGTTCTGCATTGGTCCATCACTGATGTGGTATCAAGTCTTGTTCCAAACTGCTTTATTTGAAGTGGAAATACTTTCGGCTGCTGAGTTTTATCAGTTTATGCATAGGCAGTAGATGATTCCACTGACATAAACCAGAGTCTAATCCTCATAAAAGACAATAATAGACCTGCAGAACATCTCAACTGCCCGTCAACAAGATCTACATGGATTCATTCTGATTGATGTTGGATCATTGTGGTGGATCTGGGAGTCCAGAGCAGTTCCAGTTCCATAGATGAGATGACTGTTCAGATGGTGGCTCTATAACCACTCAGAAAGATTATTCTGAGTGATGTGAATGAATGAAGCTAATGAGTGAGAGTTGAAGGTTTGGGTCTTAACCTTTGGCTACTGTCACACTTTTCTTCCTCTGTGGTTTTTCAGCCGTCTTTTCAGAGGCCCGTCAACAGTTGGACTCACACATCGAACACTGGGGTTTCCTTGAGAGTAAAGACGAGTATCTGAGAACTCTGAGCCAGGCCGATGTTGTCGTCTCCACCGCTAAACATGAGTTCTTTGGTGTCGCCATGTGAGTCTGGATGCATATTATTATTATTATTATCTATTATTTTGAACATTTACAATATAGAAAAAAATAAAGTCAAATGAAATAACCATCAACATGAAGGAATGAACTGACTGACGTATGTACATCAGAAAATGAATCAACCTTGAAGAAGACGATGACAGACTCAGACAATGAAGCAAAAACAATAAAAACAAACTTAATGACACATAGAAGTGATGATATGTGAAACACTGTTTCACCTGCTCTGGCCCCAGTGGTTTGTGGGTAACAGCCTTTGATGAGGTGGTCTCTGAGGTCCAGAGGACCATCCCAGACCCTGGGGTCCTGGTCCTCCTCTGGTTGGGCTTTGATCTCTGGTCCAGTCAGGTGGATCTGAGCCCTGGCCAATCAAACGTTGCTGCTGCTGCTGCGTCTCATCTGCACCTGATTCATGTTGAGGTGTTTATAGCTGCAGGTTTCACTTTGTTCTGACCAGAGATACTGTAGCAGAACTTCACCAGGAACCGAAAAGTAGGGCTCTGCCATGCAAAAGAATCTATAATATGTACAAGTAAAACCACCTAAATCCATAAAAACCAATGATATGTATGGGCAACACAGTCAAAGTCAGTAGGATATACAACTAAATCAAAACAAAACACAACATACACAAATAAAACCAGCAAAAAACTATAAATGCACAATTAAAACCAGCAAAAAAAAAAATCTAAATACACAAATAAAACCAGCAAAAAACTATAAATGCACAATTAAAACCAGCAAAAAAACAAAAACAAAACAACTATAAATACACAAATAAAACCAGCAAAAAATGATAAATATACAAATACTGGACAACACTGTGTGTTCCATTTACATTCTATATGTTCTATATATATTCTATGTGTTCTGTGTCTACAGGCTGGAGGCTGTTCACTGTGGATGTTACCCTCTGTGTCCCAACGCTCTGGTCTATCCTGAGATTTTCCCAGGTACTACTACCATGGAGAACATGGACTCATGGGGTCTGATGGTGCATTCCAAATTTGCAAAGTGTGGTCAGAAAATACTTAAGTAGTTCATCTGTCATTTCGCCTCTTCCATCTCATTTGTGCATGAGAATACTGTACTGTCGACAGTCAAACTGCCCCTTCAGTAAGAAAGCAAATAGGAGCCTAGATCTGAAGTCCTCAATATTTGTTGTTTATGTTCAACATGGGTTGTTTGGAAAGCTTTGAGGTGTGATGTAGTTTACTCCAGGTTGGATATATTTTTCCTCCCAGCACTTTGGAATGCACCACAATCCACCTCAGGTCACATGACGTTTGTTCTTCTGTGGTCCAAATGCAGCTCAGTACCTGTACTCCACACCTGAGCAGCTCTGTAAGAAACTACAGGGACTCTGCAGGAGGCCGGACATCGCACGCAGACATGTTGTCAAGGTAACAGCCTGCTCTCTCACACATCTGTTTATAGTCCATAGGTGAAGCTGTTTATGGTCTGTAGGGAAGGCTGTGGGGGGGCTGGGGGGTACAGTCTGTGCATACCTCACAATTTCACTCTGCAGGTGCACCTGATCATCCCAAGGATAAAGTGCTTATTTATGGCAGTGGCCATGCATAATGGATTTCTGTGAGAGAATTGTATAGAATTCACCAATAAGTTGTGGATCCAGGTAACCGGACCGGTAATCGGGACCCGGGTAACATTTTATGAACTGTTATGTTATTTAATCTCTCGTGGCACTGGACTTGTCATGTGCGTGATAAGTGAAAATGTGCAAAACATGTTTCCCTTACACTGTTACTCAATACTTCTATTTTGAAACTTCTCAAAAACCACCTTGTGAGAGCATAAAAGCTGTTTTGCATTCTGTGACAGTTTTTGTGACATTTCTGTGTTTCCATTACCAGTTTTCTACTGCGCAATATATGTGTTGCATATTACTGAAGTTGATGGAAACCCAGCTACTGACCCAGATGAACCCAGCTTCAGCTGCAGGGGCACCGCAGAGACTGACCATAGGAATGCAGTGTGATGTCACATGCTCTTGTGTCTGTGGACAGAACCTGACAGTCGGTGTTTGCCTCCACAGGTAGACCTGTCGTCCTTCTCCTGGGCCAGGCTGAGGTCCCAGTTTCAGGCCCTGTTGGCTGTCGGAGGTCCCTGAACGCCTCGCCTCCTGCCTTCGTCATGCCCAGTGAATCTGTGGCAATGTCTCGGTACCTCAGCGTCCAAATCAAAAGCAGGCTGTCACCGTGGAAACGTAGAGTCTGGACCTGTAAACATGGCATGTTTCCTTCTCACGCAACTGTTTTATGTGTGTGGTTCAGAGGGTTCTGTTTCCACAGGCGCTGCCACTTCATACGTTCACCAGCCCTTCACCTGGTTCTATCTGCTGTTGGCTCCAGAACCAGAAGAATCATGGACAGGCTCAGTGTGACATTTATGTAGATCAACAATTTCACTCAGTGTTAAACAACAGAGGGTTCATATCTAATAACAGCTACAGCTCCCAGGGTGCATTTCAGTGTTGAGGGACAGTCCAGTGAGTCCTCCAGACAGTAAACAGTGTATAATGACATGATCAGGTGATTCACATGTGCTAAAAACAAACTTTAGAAACTTAGTAAATTAGTACATTTTTGTTCTGATCTGAAGTTTTCTGTTGTAAATGTTGTAAAAACACTAGATCAAAATGAAAATAATTCTTTAACAGCATTTAAAATTGATTATCAAAAATAATAAACAATGTGATACTGAACATTAAATGTGTTGAAAAGGAAATGTCTGAAAGAAAGAATTAATAAATAAATAAATAACTTAAATAAACCTGCACTAATTCATAAAATATATATTAACGACTGCAAACAGTGAGAAGGACATCGCATGTCTCTATAGCCATTACATTTATCAGACACTTTTATCCAACATAAAAATAGCATATAGCACTTATACAGAACAGTAGGTGCTACTGCCGACTGGGGTTAGTAGGTTTTTTTTTTTTTTTTTAAGTAAACCGACACATACACACACCAGATGTAATCATGTAAAAAAAAAACATGTGAGACCAGAGCATCTGGTCCTGTTTGGTCTGAAGGTGTTTTGATTCAACAAGTTCTTCATTAAATCCACAACACTTCATAGAGGTGAAAGTGAATATGCGTTTGGTCACTGCAGCGAACCACAGTGGTTCCACAGTGAAGGACTCACTCAGGTTCTCCTGGTTTTCTCTTGGTTCTTTGTGGGTTCTCTGAGTTTTCTGGGTTCTCTGAAGTTGTAGCATTGGCACTTAACTCATTAATATTAATGACGATAAGATGCCACTCCTTCATGAACAGATCAAATAACAACCAGGCGCTGTTAGCCGTCTCCATGGAAACAGGCCGGAGGTTGGATGTGGATTAATTTAATTCGACAGCAGAGGCTGTGAGGCGCTTTGGTTTGAGGCTCGGTTGTAACTCTTGGATTATCACCAAACTGCAGAAACTTCAATTTCACGCATCAGGAATGAGGCTTTGTTGAGTTTGATTGGTCCAGAACCACAGAACCTGCAACAATGTACTGAAGAAACCAACAAACAAGTTCAAGTTGTGGTAGAACTATGAGAACCGACAAATGAATAAAGACAGAACCCACCGATGAGTAAATAGGGAACCTAGAAATGGGTAATGATAGACCAGACCAACAAATGATCGGACTAAGAAAAGAAGATAAAACCTACAAATTATTCAACCAACAAATGAGTAACAACAGAACTGACAAATGAAACCGCCGTAGGAAGTGTGCTTGCTAGAGGCCTTTGTAAGAGAACTTTGGCCTGTATTTTCACGCTTTCTAATCTGCTACTCGTTATTTTTCTCCCTGTAAAATTGAGGGACTTGTGGTCAAAAATTGGGTCTTTTGAAAATCATGGCCTTGAGTTTGACCTTTCAAGGTTAGTGCAGGTCGACAAAACCGGTACCAAATGAAAGGCCACATGTGACTTCTGTTTAGACATGTCCAATAATGTTGGCTGATTTATGTAATATCTGTACATATTGTTAGCAGCTTTTTCTCCAATAATGAAAATCCTGTAACAAGATGCCTGGATTTTACCAAATGTGCTGGAATAAATGCTTGTGGGGTCCTGAAATGTTTACTGGCGTGCGATTGATGACCTCATCAAACCGCATAGTGGGCATTGTTGTTAATTTCACGACAGGAGATCTGTGATGTGAGCTAAAATTAGTTTTGGGGAAAAATGTCTGCATATATTGGTATCGGTTAATTTTGGAATTGGAAATTAAGTATTTGGACAAAACCAGCATATCGAGTATCAACAAAAAGCCAATATCGAGCATCCCTACTTCAGATTAGTCGATATCTACCATCATTTCACAGATATAAGACATTTTGTGAATTTAAACACAATTGATAAGCAAACTTTCAATTGTTATAACTCAAAAACCAGAAGTGATAGAGGAAAACTAAAAGAACACAATCTCCTACTTTTCCAAGCTGTCATAGAGGATCTACGTCTGCTCTGTTCCAAATTAGCATCATTGTATTAGCTCTGGTCGCTGACATATTTGCATAAACACATTTTCCTTGATTAGGTACAACACAATATTTTTATGTCCTGTTAATGTTTTTAACATTGCATTATTGGACCACTTCATTCATCCCACCTTCCCCTCTTTGATACAATAGTTCTGTTTTGGCCTGTAATATTAGCACTATTCCCTAATGCTAACCTGCAAACTTTAGCTCACGTCCTTCATATGCTAACTTGATAACGTTAGCTCTGTTCTCTCAGCGCTATCCTGCTTACATTAGCTTTGTGCCCTCATGCTAATGTGATAATAACATTAGTAGTCTTCATTTATTTGCTTTCTGCTAACATTAGCTCTGTAACTTCTTTTTAAGATGCTAACATTAGCTCTGTTAATGTTAGCTAGATTCATTGATGTTAGCATCTGTTTACCGTCAAACTGCTGCTGCATTCCAGATAGGGATGCCACCTGTGTCTAATAAAAATCATTGACATTTCGACCATCCAATCGCCCTTTCCACTTGCAAGCAACGGTGCACTTCACACATCTAACCCAAGACAAAAATTGCACTTCTACACTGTTATTTTATTTCTCTTAACTAGTAAAAATGATGCTTTGCTATTTAATACAACAGATCTTTATTATTTTTTGTTTATTTCCAACAGTTTTTGGTTGTGGAAACCTGGGGGCAGTAGTGGACACAGATAAAAGGGGAATAAATAAGTTCTGTTTTTTTGCTTATGTGGGAAAAAAAAACAATCAATTTTTTCACTGTCTTTAAGAATACCTGAAATGCACATTTTGTACATCGTGTACAAAAACCCGGGACATTCACTGTCCCAGATTTTTATTATTTTTTTCTGGGACATACCATGAAAATCTGGGACAATCAGGAAAATCCGGGACAGGTGGCAGCACTAATTCCAGACTGGTATTTGAGCCCATAAGTCACGACTTCAAACCACGACTCAAGACTTTGTCACATTCCTGGCAACTCACGCTAAGCTGCCTGAGTGTAACAACTTGTGGTAGCTAAACAAAACAGTATGGTGGACCGTACGTTATGTTCATTTACAATCTCCAAAGGTGCTCATTTCTTGCTTATTCGAGGGAAACTGGAGTAAAAATGGTGCATAAGGCAAGGGAACCTGTTATACCTTTTATTTTATGTTATTTGCATATGGATATGTATGATATTTATTTGGATATTTATTTGGTATTAATTCATTCTTGCATTCAATGAAAACTAGCCAATGCTAGAATAGCTTCTGATTATGCAGAACATTTGCAGATCATTACCATCAGAGCAATACCTTATTTTAATAAACAATTTGCATAAACAGCGCATCCATGGGGGTCATTGTTTGATGAGCTACTGGGCGTCGGAGCTTGGAACTGGGAGTGCATCAATCTACTATGATATCAGGGGTCGGAAGTCATGGGTTTGACTCTCATTCCAGTGCATTTCCAGTGGTAAAAGGTTGGAAAAACATGAGTAACGAGTTGCCTGGAATGGAGCATGACACTAGTTTAAGGTGACACTGGTGGTAAAACGTTCCACCCTCAGCCTCATCTTTGATCAAGACATCAGAAAACATCTCCTCTAACTGCTCACACTGAACTGTGTTTTTGAAGTGTAAATTTCATTTATGTAGTTTTGTGGAGCAGAAATAAAAGCAGGTTTTAGTGTGTGATGGAGGATGGTCGTGTTCTTCAAAGCGTCGTGGCGTCTTTATTTCACAGTTGAAGCTGTTCTGTTAAATGAAGGCCAGCCTCCGTTTTCCATGAAGCTTCAGAAGAAGACGCCGTCCCTGGAGATGCTCTGCATTAGAGCTGGTGGAATTAGCCCAGCGAGCTGCCAGCGCCACATTAGCCTTTTAGCGTTGCCATATGGGTGGAGCTGCCAGCAGTGTGTAGGTAGGGGGGGCTGGGGGAGGCGCCATTCTCATATCCCTTCAATATGGGGTCTGTGGTTAGAAAGAGGCCTTCCAGAAACACCACAGTCAACACGAACACCAGGACAGACCCAGGTTCTCCACCAGAGAACATCCACGGCTCAGTCTGACCCACAGCTGGACCAGTCAGAAGTTTGAAGTTCATTAAAGACAAAGGGAGACCCTGATCCCAGCGGTGCTGAAGGCTTTGGTGGGCGTAGGTCTGTGTCGACCCCCCCTCCCTCTGCTTTCACCACAAAAGCTGTGTAATGTCACTTTCCCATCCTTCCCACCGCTGTCACCAAGTGTGAGACTTGTGATGTAGGGACAATAAAATAGGAAATGGTTTTTCCATAATGAGTTTTATCTGTTCATTCCTTTAAACGGACAATGAACATGTTCAACAGCTGCTTTTATTCACACAATACACAGTTAATGAGCACAGAACCACTACGCTAATCTGATCAGTACTTGAACGATTCTGCTGAAATGGACCTGCATAACATTCCCAACAGTCACCAAAGAACCACTGTCACTGACGATCATGGTTCTGGTTCCGTCAGTTACTGGACTTTGGTCCAAACACCATATGAAAGAGGGCAAAAGTAGCCAGTGTGATAAAAAAGAACAAACTGGACAGAACCGGATACAGAGCAACAGCAGAACTGGACCCAGATCGACAGCAAAACTGGACTCAGAGGGACAACAGAACATGACCCAGACAATAGAGCTGGATGCAGACCCATAGCAGACCCAGACCCAGAACAACAGCAGGATATGTATATGAGTATGATACAGTTCATGATCCAATAACATTTATAAACCCAGATGCAGAAAAGCATCGGTTTAACTGTGGTTTAATAAATACTGGACTAGATCGAAGTACTGATCCACACCACAGAAGTCTGGGTCTGGAGACCAGGTCCAAGTCTGAACCAGCTGTCAGTGGATGTGATGTAGCGTCCTGATGTGGATGGAGGCTCTATCTCCAGCTTAGGGGTAGAAGTCTTTGGGTTAGACCCCTTGTCTTGGGTGTGTCCTATGGTTGGAGGTGATGGGCGTGTCCTGGAGCAGGTGGAACTCCTCCTTTAACCCCTCCTCCTCAGATGGGCTGTTTGGTTGGTTCCCCCATCACTGTGGAGACCCCAGCCATTAAACAGTTAATCTGGAGTGACGACTGACATCTTGTCCTGCCATATGCCATCACACACAGCAGAGCGGCCGTGGCAGCAGTGGTTGCTGTGGCGGCATGCCCTGCATATTCCTCCAGCTCATTAACGAGCCTCGTCCTGACGATCATCCTCTCTGACATTATCGTTATGAATAATTAGCATCTTGCCTCGGTTTGAGCTCACATTTAACTTTAAAAATTACTTCTATCTCCATCATAGGCATCAATGTGCAGCAGGAAGTGCCCTGAGGATGCAGCATCAGTAAATGCCTCATTCTACTCTGACATTAAACGCCTCATTTGACCCAGACCTTACATTTAACACACCATAAAAAAGTGAACCTCCAGTCTATGCGTGAAGGCCCTGAATGCGTTGTAGGACCAGTCTGCAAGTGAAGGCCCAGGACATCTCGTATAACCAGTGTGCATTATATTTTATCACAGCAAGTTTATTGTTTTTGTTTATTGTTTGTATTTTATCGTGGTGTGTTGGATAAGTTAAGACTTTATTTATGTTGTCCTGTGAGTTGCATGTTTTAACATGTGTGTTGTATGTTTTTACATGTTATGCTTTTGTTTGTGTGTGTGTTGTATTTTTTGTGGGGGTGTGTGTTGTATGTTTTTGTTTGTGTGTGTGTTGTATCTTTTTGTTGTCATGTGCGTTGTATGTTTTTGTTGTTGCATGTTTGAATGTTTTGTCTATTTTTTTTTAATGTTTTGTTGGTGTTCCTGACCACAGCCTCTTCGTGTTAACTGATGATCTCCATGAGCCAAAGCGTGTGGCAGAAGGTGCCAATGCTAATTAATTAGCATCTCATTTCCTGAATGAGGGGCATGATGGGAGCTGGACCATGATGCCCCCCTCCTCGCCCTGAAGCTTCTCACTAATTGGGTCAGGATCAGTGAGTTGAGGAGGGTTGAGGGACAGATCATACACGACGGAGGAGGAGGAGGAGGAGGTAGACAAGGAAGATGTAAATGAGGAGGTGGGAGATGTGGAGAAGGAGGAGGAGGAGGTGAAGTGAATGATGAGAAGGTGGAGGGGGTAGGTGATGATAATGAGGAGGAGTTGGATGATGGTGAGGTGAAGGTGGAGGAGGTATATGGTGAAGTGGAGGTGAAGGAGGAGGAGGTGCATTATGATGAGAAGGTGATGGAAGAGAAGGGAGATGTGGAAGAGGTGGTGGAGGAGGAGGTATAAGAAGTGGAGGAGGTGGATAATGATCAGGTGGAGGAAGATGAGGAGGTGAAGGAGGAGATGTACAAGAGGAGGGGGATGATGATGAGGTGGAGGAGGTAGATGAGGAACAGTTAGTGGAGGATAAGAAGGAGGTGGATAAGGAAGAGCAGGTGGATGATGAGGAGGAGGTAGATGGTGATGAGGAAGAGATGGATAAGGAGGAGGAAGAGGAGGTCGGTGAGGAGGAGGAGAAGGCAGATAATGATGAGCAGGTAAAGGAGGAAGAGGTAGATGAGGTGGAGAAGGAGGAAGGGGACATGGATGATGATAATGAGGAGGAGGCAGATGAGATGGAGAAGGATGGTGTGGAGGAGGATAAGGAGGAGGAGGTAGCTGAGAAGGTGGAGGAGGAAGAGATGAAAGAGGAGGAGATAGATGTTGATGAGGTGGAGGAGGACGAGGAGGAGGAGTTAGATGAGAAGGTAAAAGAGGAAGAAGTAGATGAGGAGGTGGAGGAAGAGGATATAGATGAGGAAGAGATGAAGGAGGAGGAGATAGATGATGGGGAGGAGGATGATGGTGAGCAGGGGGGGAGCTGAGAAAGTGGTGGTGGGAAAGGAGGAGGAGGGAGATGTGGAGGAGAATAAGGAGGGGGTAGCTGATAATGAAGAGGAGGAGGTGGGTGAGAAAATGGAGGAAGTAAATGAGGAGAAGGAGAATGAGGAGGTGAAGGGGGAAGAAGTAGATGACGACGAGGATAAGGAGGACCTTATCCATCTACTGCTCATCATCAGCCTCCTCCGCATCCTCACTGATGATGAAAAGGAGGAGGAAGATATGGAGGAGGAGGAGGTAGATGAGGAGGTGGAGAACGAAGAGGAAGCAGATAAGAAGATGAAGGGGGAGATGTGGAGGAGGAGGCAAATGATGATGAGGAGGAGATGGATGATGAAGTTAAGGAGGAGGAGGAGGTACAGAAGGAGATGAATGAGGAGGAGGCAGGAGATGATGAGGTGGTGGAGGAGGAGGAGGAGGAGGAGTGCCACCCTCTGGTGAGTGTGACTGTTCGTCTTAATGCCGTTCAGATTAAAATGGAATTACAACATAATCTGTTCTAATCCGAGCCTGGACTCGACAGCGTTTATTTGGAGTCTGACGATGCTGTCAATCAACACCCGGATTACACCTAAAATTAGCAGCAGGCCGTCCTCACTCCCATCATTATTAATGTGAGCTCAGATAACCAGAGCCCAGAGGATGCTGGGTAACACCACATCCAGCAGCAGACTCTACCATGAAGTCAGAGAATGTGAACGAGGTCACGGATCAGGTCCTGAACCCAAACCTGCTCAGAACTCTGGGTGGAAACAGAACAGCCTGGTTAATCACAGATGGACCCTCATCTTGGATCAGCTGGATCTGGTTTGGATGGAACTGATCAACCAGCCAGTCCAGTTCCAGTTTTATCAAGTCCAATCCAGTTCCAGTTTGATTAAATCCAATATTAGTAATTATTAAATCTGGCCCTCATCTGAACCCAGGACAGGAAGCGGTTCAACCAAGCAGAACCTGATCAATGGCTGATGGGAAATGTAGTCTTTACTCAGCTGATGTCTGCCCTTCATCTGCTGGACCTGGATCAGAATCAGACTTCAAGAACACTGGCTCCTCTGTCAGTGCTCAAAGACTTCAGTGACTCCACCCACTTCCACTGAGACAACTGTAGCATCCACAGGCGACAAAAGGCTTGATGGGAAGTGAGTCTGTGGTGACCTTTGACCTGTGGCTGTTCAAAATACTCACTTCAATAGTTAAGGTGAGACACTACAGGTGAATAGGCTAAAAAAATTAACTTGCAGATATCACCATGAAACTGATCCAGTTGATTACTTATATATATAGGAGAAAAAAATGTATTGCAAGTTTTCTGAAATCTTATATTTAAATATGTTAATTAGGCTATATTTAATTAAATATGCGCTAATTTGCATATATTTCAAAACGCTAAAACTGTACATGTGGAAAAGCCAGGCTCAAAATTCTTTTTTCATTTTGTTCTTACAGTCATTTTAAAGATATTTACAGAGGGGATTGTGGATATCTCATCATGTTTTCCAGTAAATTGAAAAATACTGCCATTAGGCCTGAAAAATGCGATTTTTGCCTCATTTTAAGAGGAAAATATCCTATAAATCAGGCTTAGAATGATATAACAACAAATCCCTCTGTAATTATCTTC
>JAPSES010095383.1:0-20717 GCA_029822895.1 Maxillicosta whitleyi | reverse complement strand
GGGGGGGGGGGGGGGGGGGGGGGCTATTCAAATCAGTACGATCCACGAAGCCAATCAGAAGCCAACGTGTCACACAGTCATGTTCATGTTGCATAACCTCCAAGATTGATAGCTTAGAGCAGAAGCCGTCTCGCTCTGCCAATTCAACAATCTTCACACGCAACACTCCTCCATCAGTGTGTACAGACAGAATGTGTGTTTTCTTAGGTACACAGACATACTTACACTTTGTTTGCATGTGCATGACCCTATATACATACAAACATATGGTTATCCAAAATGGGTCACGGCCCACTTTTTATTGGGTCACTACTTACAAAACAGTCACAAAGCTCTGACGGGTGAAAAAATAATCCTAATCACAACCTAATAAATGTGGAGGTTCTTAGTAATGGATACTTAGTGAATAACTGACACATGCTCTGTATCGAGAGATGAGTCAAAACTGGTTTTCCAGTGCAGATATTCCGGTGCAGAGACAGTGCTATGACAACATGAGAGTAAATAATTTATGTATAGTGTTTGATTTGTCACATTGGTTCATTATTAGTAATGTATTGCTCGCTGATTTGAAACTGTTGTGACAGTGTCTTTTTGGTCGTGATGGAGATTCAAACCTTTCTAATGCTAAAGCATCTCCATAATACTGATTTGACAGTGGAAGGGGAAGTGCAAATGTAGTTTTTTGTGTATTACCCTGTCCCCTGAAGGGGAGATAAGAGGTATTATTTTTGGTTTGTTTGTTTGTTTTGTTTGGTAACACTTTAGCAGAAAAACTACTGGTTGAATTTATACCAGATTGGATTTGTAGATTACCAGTGACCAAGAATAGATCTGATTACATTTTAGGAACAGTAGATTAAAGTAAAAATTTCTTATGATTCATTTTTTAAATCTTTTTTTTCTCATTTAATTATAATAGAAAGAATTTCAGATGTCTGTAGGGACAAAAATTGTGGTTGAATTCATACAAAACTGAGTTTATAGATGGCCAGGGATTTGAGATTAATAAAATAAGCTATAATATGTGTGAGGGGTGGGGTCTGTTGTGCCTGGAACCACTTAATTATTCATTTACTTGCTTACTTATTTGGGATCCCCATTAGTTATTACCAGCCACAACTATTTTTTAGTAAAGTCCACATAAAAAAATAAATAAAGTTTATTTGTAAAGCACTTTTTGCACAAACAATTCACAAAGTGCTTTACAATAAAATCAGCTACATATGCAGGAATGAAAGCACACAGCTACATACAAAGACACAGGCATAAAAATATCAAAGCAAATGGTCATTGAACTAAACCTAACCTAAACCTAACATAATGTAATCTAAACCTAACCTAAACTTAACCTACACCTAACCTAAACTTAACCTAAACCTAACCTAACCTAAACTTAACCCAAACCTAAACCTAACCTAAGATGGTCTTCAGTTGCTTTTTAAAAGACTGAATCCAGTTTAAAGAATGAAGTGACAGTGGAAATCTATTCCAAAGTCTCAAGGCCGCTGCTTGAAATGCTCCCCTTTACTTATGAAAACAAAACAAAACAAACAAACAAAAAAGACGTTGAACTATTATTGACAACAACCGACAATAAATAAATAAATAAAAACACAAGTGCAATATTTATCTCATACACCAGTGAATATCATTGACGTTAACTGCAGACACAAGTTAGTGTCACATTGAGTCAAGTCTGACAATGACACCATTATTAAAGTATGTCACTGATACTTGTTGTACTGGTCTGATGTTGACGGAAGTGTATGCTGTTTTGTAACACTGACTCCTACAGAGACAACACATTATTCTTTTAGGTCTAAAGTTCAATAACATAGTGAAGCACTGTACTAGAATCATATTGTATTATAGTATTATACTAGTATAAAACATGTACAGGCATCCTTGGATAATCTTTTTGGTCATTAATGTAGATTTCAGGTAATTGTGTGTTGGTTATATGACTTTAGTGAGTGGACATTAGTCTAACATTTGGTATATTCCTTAAAATGAAGGGGTTATAGACTATTAAGATCAGTCACACAAATACATTTTTTTCTCCTGCTCAAGATAGAGACATTCTTGCAATTCATGGTTTAGATAAAATTCTTTGAATCTATCACCTGCAGGGAACAAGCAGGATTCATGTGAAAAATGATATGAGTCATGTTGTAGCCCTGAAATATAAGACTTTTACCCTTTAGCTGATAAGACCTGAGTCTTAGCCTTCCTGGGTAAACAACTCATGTTATTGAAAATATGTTTGTCATAAAATGGATGATGATGCTTAAATCATGTCCCTGAAAAATCAATTAATATGGCATTTTAATTAAATTAACAGGTGTTGTATTTTTTTTTTTTTTTTTTACAAGTGTCATTAGAAATATATTAATGCTGTCAAATGATGAGAGTTTTTATCAGATTAATCATAGGGTTGGTGTGGATTAATCGTGATTAAATTAATTCATTTTTGATTTACATTAATTGTGTTTGATTTTGCATGAGTAAACAAACTCAAGAAAGAAGTGAATATATATGAGCTGAATGTGTTTTGTCTCAACACGTTAGCTGAAGTACCAGCAGAATCCTTGAGTAACATACACTTCATATTAATGTGGTATTTAAAGTTGGAAGTGCTCCTCCTTCCCGCAGAGTGTGTTTAATACTTTATTTCGGTAAATATGAAGAGCTCTTTTCCAAAATGCTATATATCCATTTTCAAAAAAAAATAGTGTTTTTATTGTCTTTCTCTATCAATATCACTGAAATCTATATTATAATGTTTAAAATTGTTATGAAAATAGCAGATAACATTAACGTAATTTCAATTTTCCTGATGTTATCTTAAAACGAGGTTGTAAAAAAATAAAATAAAAAAATTGTAATTAAATGGCTTTAATAGCGTTTTGGAAAAGAGCTGTTCATATATTAGTAACATCTGCTGAGCATAACCTAGACTATGTTTTTTACAGAAATGGAACAAAGGGAGATCAAGCTCACAGTGTTTGTTTGGTTTTTAAAATAACGGAAGCAGTTAGCCGTGCAGTGAAAACAACTTCTAAAAAATACAATGGCTGCTGTATTCTCTAAGGAACACGGTTTGTTGTCGGTGAAATGTTATTGGTCTCATGGCTTTGTCTCATGGGTAAACACGTCCAGAACAATTTTCAGTATGGACTGTACTTAGAACTCCAAACACAGAGTTTAGAGAGCACCTACACTTTACTTCAGTATTAGTCAGGGCCCTTTTTTTTTTTTAGTAAATCTAACATCCAGTAGTCATATTATGGACAAATGGAAACGTCTGCTTTGTAGCACACGCCGAACTAACCCAAATACAATTATGAAACAGTCTCGGTTGCTGGATAATCAGTATTTCCTGCTATCAGAGATATCTATTAACAATAGTTTCTCACAGTATCAGAGTGATGAAAATAAACTCAGGAAAGGTTTGAATTCCTCTTGGCCTTTCCTGGTGCTGCCTCAGCTCCAATGACTCACAAGCACTATTCAGGTCTGACGGTGCATTTTCAAGGAGTTTCCTGAGGGAAAGCTATTCTGGCTCTCAGGCAAGAAAAACAAGCTCCCTCTTTCTCCTCTGCAGCCGCAGGAACTTATGGGCCTGAAGCTGGACAGGAAGAATCACCAGTGTACTTCAAGATAATTTCCTCCCAGCTGTCAAAGCACCAGTCAGACGCTGAAAAGTGGGTTCACTCCCTGAAATGTGGTGTTAGTGCTGTTCTAGTTTGGGGCCCATGCAGCTGTTTCCTGTATCAGCACATTAATGCAGTCATTGTCTTATTTTTTTTATCTAACAAAGTCCATCCCTTGTTCTGTTTTAGATGCGTGATATAACAAGATTTCATCACAAATATTAGACTGCTCTGCGGTGTTAAACCAATGCCAGTTTGGCTTTAGGACAAGGTTCAATAACATTTGCATTCTTTTTCACAGAACTACGAGGACTTTAGTGGTTTAAGAGTCAAAACAGTCTGCAGTCAATATCTAGGGAACACTGATAATGATGCGTGGTGTGTTGAGGATATATAAAGTGCTTTGTTAATATAATATGAAGCAAAATACCGTACAATACCACTTGTATTTGTATGGCACATTTTACAAACACAAAGTCTCCAAAGTGCTGCACAGAGTACAAACTACCATAAATAAACTAAAATAAAAATAAATAAATAAATAAAAACATGCTCATACGCATATAATCAGCTATATGATAAATATATAGAATAAAAGACAGTCAGAGGACCATACAATTCTCATAAAAGCATGAATTACTTGTTCAAAATCACTGAAAGTTAAAAATGTTTTTATTATTATGATTATTATTAATAATAATAATACCTTCACAGACATAGTAAAAAGGGCATGAGGTTTAAGACATATATTGTACATGTGGACATACAATGAAGACCCAAAGTGACCCTTTGTTTTCAACCACTCACTAGAACATGTAAGAACACACCACATACTGAAAACTAGTTGCAGTGGGACCGACATGCCTTGCTCAAGGGCACATCAGCCAACGATTTAACTGCCAATGCCGGAAATTGAACCAGCAGCCCTTCAGTCATAAACCACTTCTCCATCCTTCAAGGCTTTAATGAGGGAACTGAAAGTCATCTTCTCAGTTTTGGAGTGTTATTACACTGTTCTTACAACATTAATAAAAACAGAGACCATTTCTGAATTTGTTCTTGTTTGTTGTTCTGTTCTTACAATCTGGTAGAGCGTCATCTGTTCCATGTCAAAGTTCAAACAAACCAACACATGGAACACCCGGATGTTGTTCTTGTCAGCTAGCTTAAACCAAGGATGCACTGGTTGGTGACCTGTGTTGACTTTGCCAGTAAATATCCCAAGATGCATTTTGTGCTACCCTGACATCCAATGGAAGCTTCTGTGATAATTTAACCCTATAAAACCAAATGTATCATATTTGATACATGAGCTTTGAAGACCTCTACATGATCAATGTGATTTTTTTTTTTTTTTTTGCTTGAAAAACCTGATGTATACAATTCCATACATGCAATACACAGATAATACAACAGGGGGGAGGAATTTGTTCACCAGAGGCCTTTCCAGTGAAACTACAAGATTGTTATTAATGAGCAGAACTTTGCCATTTTTGAAAAGAAATTACAAATTTGTTTAGACATGTTTGTGTTATTTTATATTTTTGTTTGTTTAAAAATAATAATATTTGAGCATTAAGACCCAATGTATCAAATATGATACAAAATTGAAACAATGTTTTCAAATATAAATTTCAATATATATGAAAACATTGTTTTGGTTAGATCAGAAGGAGCAATAAAGGCTCCATTTTCAAACAACTGGAATTTTCTGTCAATGACTTAATATTAAAGGCTTTACAGAGTTAAATCAAAAAATGTCTTATTGAGTAGTTGGCCGTCACCACATGATGTGAGATAATGCTGGAAGATACACTAGAGGCAAAATAGTATGAAATACATCTTTATTATCATAATATCTGATCCAATTAATTTTGTTCCAGTTTTGAAAAACATACAAAAACACAGATTTGGTTTCCTAGGAAGTCCATTCTTACCAAGGCCGTATTCAGTGAACTTGATATTGAGAAAGAGCCATATTTTCTGTTGGCGTGTCATTTCCACGTAATTAAAACAAATTGGTCTGTTTTGATTTTGAGGAAAACCTCTGTGCAGTAGATAAAGTCAGTGTCTGTGTGAAAACAGCTCCTGACGCACGTGAGATATCGTAGTTGCCAATGTTGTAATTCTGAAAAGAAAGAATCCTAAGACCTGGGATAAACTTCCAGACTTCGATCATAGGCTACAGCATGTGACATTCTGAGGTGTTTGATCAACTGACCTACATTCATTCACATGTTGCATGTTAACCTCACACTAATCTCTGGCTCGTTTGGTTTGTTTTTTAGGTCATGTGGATCATAGAAGAGTGAACATTCCTGCTGACCATCGTTTGGTAAATGTATTAGAAAGGCGCCGGTGCACAATTGGGATGGTGTCTTTCTTCAGTACAACATAAACACAATAGACAGATTAAGGTCATGGTTTCATAACTTGCTCTTTTTTGTCGTTTTTTTCCCACTGTCCTCTCATCAGTTCTGCAGGTTGGGACCCACTTATCTGGTCTGTAATCCATTTAACAGCTCAGAGGTTCTGCTTCTACTGTACATGGGTGAGGGGTAGCTTTTCTGCACTGTTATTCTTAATTTTAAAAGACTTTAGAATAAATCATTTTACTGTGAAATCCCAATTATATGACCTTGGTAGATACAAAACTGCATAATACTAGGTAGTACAGAACATTACAGCTAGACCATATTGAACGGATGTACTTTATCTTAACTATGCAGTGTTTGCACATTATACTCAAGGATCAATGATACAGTTCAGCTCATTTAGCAAATAATTACTAAAAGCACAGGAATTTTTATAACAGTGCAAGAAAAGCAAACGCTTTGATTTCATTATTTTGACTGCTTTGTTTGAGTAATAACCCACTGGCACATGTGGGGTCATTCCCAGTATTCTGTTCTACTGTGCATAATCTGTTCCCAAACTTGTAAGCAGATCAGAGCAAAATTTACCACTCTCTAAGACCCCATGTAAGGCGCTCAAAGTGCTTATCACTACAAATACTTTCATTTGTAAATAACTGTGACACTTTCCCATGGTACTAAAAGACCAATCTGACGTGACACGTATTTACTTTGCAGACCGAACACTTACACCCCCTACCCACATCACCTGAAGAAGTCCAGTATGCATATGTTTTTATTTGTTTATGCATGTAGATGTATAGAGGAATTGCATTGGGGAGTTTCAACACTTCCATTGAAGTTATTTTTCTGGTTGTGGCAAGTAAGTCTACAAACGTTCAAAGATGATGTAATACCATTTGGAAGCAACCTCAAAGTTTTAAAGTCCTCAATGCACCGACATGCCTCCCATTTACATACCCATAAAGCCAGTCAATGAAAACAGCTGCTGAACTGGCAAAAACTTTTTTAATAGGTCTTGGATCAACACGTACACAGTAAATTGTTTGAGTGCAACTTAAGACTGCACAGTAGTGAAAGTATAATTTCTCATTAACTTTACAGCTTTTTTACTATCCACTATATAACTAATTGCCAAATCTCAATTGAGAAACACAATAAGATGCAGTTCCTCACAAAATGTTCTCAGCCATGACCTTCACTGGTGATACTGAGATTTAATATAGACTTATCACGCTACAGACCAACTGTGTTCACAGGCAGAGAATACCGGCCTTGTTTAAAATGACATTCCATGTTATTGGACTCCCATGTAGTGCCTTCATAAGGCAACACTGGAGGCTTTTGTTCATACTGACTGCAACTGCATCACTGAGACGCACTTACAATTGTCTGATAATGTTAAATGCAGGCTAAAGGGTCCCTTCGCGTAAAGCAGGATGAGTCATCGGCTGACTACGCATAAAATGCAGCTTTGTCTTAACAAACAAATAAACAAACAAATACCAGCCAAACTGAACTAACAAAGCATCAGCTTTGGTCACGATATTAACAAATAACAGTTTGTTGCAGGAATGTTCTGGACATCTTAGTACGTAGCTAAAGTGTGAGACAAACAGCATTCATCTGTGTAGATGCTTGTTGCTGAAACACTCATGCTTTACTGTCATAATGTCTGAACTACTTTACAGAAAATGTTGTTTTTTAGAACCTTTTCAATACTAATATCTTTGTTAATGTTGGTGCTTATGTTATATAGTCACATTAATTCTTTACTGTATCATGCAAGTAACTATTTTTGGTCATTTCTGCGTGCATTTTAAGACAGCGTACCGCATACAATTACAGTGAGGACAGTGAGTTAACCATCTGAGGTCAAATGTGTTAACCTCACTTACACCCACGTCATACTAAATATTAACACATTATCCCATTAAAACTTTTCTGGGTGAATTTGCATTCAACAGAGTAAAGTTTTATCAGCACATGTTAACTTAATAATCTAGGATAAAATTAAGTTGTAACTATTTAATTGGCATTGGTATGAAAACTAGCTGATTAACCCTTTTATCAGGCAAGTGACTATTTTTGGTCATTCATACACACAATATAAGACAGTGATAGCAACAGTTGTGATCTATACGGTCTGTGAGGTCCACTTTGCATGGACAGTGAGTGTACCTGCTTCGTTAGGTACCATGAAGTAATGGTACTAATGTAATGATGAAGTAATGGTACTAATGTAAGGAATGATGTTCAAAGGGATCCTGTGGATGTGGACGTGTGTCTGGATCAGCACTGATGTTGGTCTAATGCTATAAAAGTGATGTTCCTTTCACATTACATGTGGTTTTTTTTGTATTTTTTTTATATTTACTTCTTGGATTATCATTATTTTGCCACTTAAGGGTAAGGAACCAAATATGGTAATGTCACAGACCTTGATTTTCTACATGACACTAAAAAAATTTTGCAAAATTTTGCAAAATACTTAACAATTTGCACCCAAAAGTTTGACCCGTTCAGAATCATGATGCTGTTCAGATCCACCAGACTACAGCTGCTATGCTAAATATATATGATGGCTGTGAGGCATACAAATAATGTACATCCCAGCATACAAAGGATATATTTTCACATTATTAGCAAAGAGATCCAAGACTCAGCGAGACTACCTAACAAAAGGGGTTAGATGGTTATCTCTTTTCTATTAAAGCAATATGGCTCAGTGCAAGGTACTGCCCTCCTCGGTTATATAATAATCTATTGCTACCCCTGAAGCTGTGAGGATTACGTGAATAAACAAGTCTCGTGGATACGTTTTCATGAAGGGATAGATATCAGAGGCTGGTGGTGTTGGGGTTTTATGGTCTGGGGCCATCAAAGGGACAAGTTGAATCAGTATTAGTTGTATAGGCTTTTGTACTGGAAACACTGTTCTGTTCCAAATCACACTAAATTTACTTTTACTTTTATGTCGAGGCCAAAAATATACGTACAAATGTAACTAATGTGTTTTGTTGAAGGTTGGTGCTCTCAGGTAACCCTTCAGACTTACCCTAGTACTAATATGACTAAAACCCAAATAAAACAATACAAAATCCAGACATCAGGCTGGATTCGTTATTATTTTCCTCTCAGGGTGTTCATGAGTCAGGTGATATACTCACAGCTGGACATCATATTGTCTTTGGGTCATATTTTTCAAAGCAAACCTTCTACAAACGGTGTATTGTACAAGGTGCCACCATTCCTAAGCACAAAGAGTTTAGACGTGTACCATTCTGATGTAACATCTTACAACCAGGTGTTAGGGAAATCCAAGGGAAATCATAACTCTTTACAGAAGAGAACACCCAATACTTCCTCCACAGTTTTGGTCTGTAGGTTTAGAAGAGATTAAGAAAAGCAACAATCTATAATTTAGAAAATGCTGCAGGTTGGCTTTAAACCGTACCAGTGTTTTGGATGTTGGTGGCCCAAATGGGTGATGACAGGTTGGGTGTTTGAAATGTAAGGCCTTTAAAACCCTGAAATCATGTACTGTGGCAAAGTAAATTGCACACTGTTCAGGCATGTTTACCAGTATGTCCAGCCTTTGATGGTTAAAAAACACACCATGGCGATATGATATAATACTTCATCTTCCTCTGAAAAGAGAATTTACTCCTTTTAAGAAATCAGTTGCTTCACTTCTTTCGCTTCTTATTTCTCTGGGGAGAGGAAAATCCACTTTTGCCACGACATCATAGTGTCTGCAGAAGCAACACACCGTCTCTGTAATTACTGTTTTCTGTTGTGCCCACACATCTACTAGTCTTTGAAATAGATTTAAAGTGAGGCTCAGTTAATGGTGTTTTTCTTTTATTTTAGGTAACTGAAAGTAGTCAATGACAAACACAAAAAACAGCTGATCCATTGGATGTGTCATTATAAACTGTAATTTGTGCTTTTTATGGTCATTTCACAGAAGATCCCATGTGCGTTTCTACAGATATGATGGAAAAGTTCTGTACTTTGTACCATTTCATCTCTTTTTCCCATGCAGACAGCAGCTTCCCCTTTGAGTGGCACACTGAGGGAGATTTCTCACCCTGACTGCTTCAAGACGTTGCTGGTATTTAGACAGCTGGACACATCAGGCCAGTCTTAACAGTGCACCAGGGTTATGGCAGATTAAACAAATCAGCTGCAATTTGCATAACTTATTGCATAACAAACACCTGACTATTATTACAGTTTTATTTATTTCACTTTCATTGCAAGTAAAGGAGATAATCCATGAGCTAGTTACACTGAGGATAAGAGGTATTACTTTGTTTCTGGCCGCCAGCACAGGCCTTACCAGCACACTTTGGACAATAGCCACCAGGCACTGAGTGTGTATCTGCTCTGTATGGCTTTTCTATTGAAAGAAGCTGTGCCAGGACTCCTGGTGACACACATCTGTGCTGAGTTAGATTCTCAACAGCTGACCAGGGCGTGACCCACTTCCCTTTCTTTTTATTTCTCCCTGAGCTCAAGGCCTGGGAAAAAGCGTCTGATTGAATCAAGTCCAAGTGTCACAGTTAAATACAACATTTCAACACCTCTCAGGTCTCTACTCTGTGTGGGAGTTCTGCAGAGGACTAGCCAAGCCTGAGGATTCAGTCTGTTCTATTCTGGGATGTTGCTGGTTTGCTGTCGTGGGGGAATTTCTTAGTCAGATTTTGTCTCCTGATTACGGGTTTCCCTCCACCACAGTTGCCATGGTGATAGAAGCAAGCTGAGACATACAAACACTGTTTGGTCGGAGGGTGACACAGAGATGTGAGTGAGGAAAGAAAAAGAACGAGAAGACTCATACCAGTTTGGGCCATTAAATCTTAAAATATCCTCCCCCAGGAATGAGTTACTCATTGAAACTAGGTGTGGATGAAGGAAAGAGATGTAAACAGTGGGATACATGTTAAAGCCTGTTGACCCAGGATTATTATTTTTTTCCCTGGGTGTGTTTCATTAACAGCTGGACCCTAATAACTGCCTCTTTTTTCTTATATGTGAGATTTCCTCTACAGATAGGTGCATACTACACAGGAGATACAATGAGCTCATTTATACAAAACTAAATACTTGAGTCATCTGCTGTTTTGTAATAGTTGACTGCAAGCTAGGGTGTGCATCTTCACACAAGGCTTCTAGTTCACACACTTAAATAACCTTATATATCCCTAAAGTCATTAAATTACATAACACATGTACATATTTTTTCATTTACAAGACTAGATAGATATTTGATGTTTTGCCTCAAGTGAGAGTTTAATGGAGAACATGTTGTGGCTGGTGTAAATACAGTGATACTTAAGTATATATACTTTGAGCTAACACACTTACACAAACCTGTTATACATATACATACAAATCCGTTTATGTATCTACACACATAGACACCCCACAGAGGCATATATACAAGCAGAGGCAGCCTGGCTTCATATACTAGGGTATATGCTCCACTGTTGATGGTGATGCAGAAAGTATTTACTGTAAAACACTTCACATCAGATTGCGTTTGACTTGACCTAGTAAATTCAAAGAGCTCAAGTCAGTTCATGCATTTTTTAAGGGTTTACAAGATAATCTATAACATGTGTGTCATTATTCATACCATAGTTGATTCTGCTCAGTGTGTGATTGTGTACATACTGTCTGAGGTCAGATTTTTGAGCCGTGGGGTTGACTCAAAAATAGGTCGCAGACATATTATGAACAAGTCGCGAGGTTTAGGGTTAAAAAAAAAAAATCCATTTAAAGTCCAGCTAAGCTAACTGATATCAGACCTTTTACTTGACGGACAAGAGAAAGACAGTGCACTAAATTGAGTGAAAAATGACAAGGTTGACTTTAAGTGGGTGTTTGCTTTGGAAAAAATTGAACAAGAAAATATTAATTTATGTAAACTGACAATAAAAAGTGTCTGAAACCATTGAGATTGAAATATAACACCCTCTCATAGTACCATATATATAAACTAGGAACAAAGCATGAAAGTGTTCTTTAATTACCCTCATCATTATTTTTTATTACTACATGCCCCTCTCCCCCCACCGTTGTGCTTTCTCTTTGTTTCTTTTTGGTTCATGTTTAATGGCAGTTGTGGGTGGGACGGATTTGATTGATTAAACTAAGGGAAAGAATTCAAGATCTTGTATCTAAAATGCGTCATTTCCTTTCTTGAATAAAATCAAGTGGTGCCAGGCACAACAAACCCCACCCCTCACACACGTTTTGCTTATGAAAAGTAAATGGGAATATTTAGAAAATTCACACAGTATTAAAACCTACTTTTCCTAAAATGTAATTCTTGGTCACTGGTCACTATAAAGTCAGTTTAGTATGAATTCAACCAATAGTTTTACTGTTATAGACGTGAAATTTCACCCACTATGAAAAAATAAATAAAAATGACCTGTTTTTCAACGTAATAACATCTATTTTGGGTCACTAGCAATATATAAATCAAATTTGATATGAACTCACCTGATAGTTTTGCTGCTAGAGCAAATAAACAAATGTATTAATAACATTAAAAAGTAAACATTAAAAGAAAAGAAAAGAAATGCAATTTATAAACCAGCTTCCACAAATGAGTGTAATGTTTGTTTGATTCATTTTCATAACAATCACTTGTGGCGTTCATTTAGTTCATTTTCAGAGTTCTGGATGCAGGGGTTAAAATCAGTATATTTAGTGTTTACAAAGAGTAATAGTGACTGGAACTTGTGCTAAAATTAAATCCTTCCTTGGTTTGCATTCTCTATATGTGGGTTGTGATTTAATGGCCATGGGTAAATGTGGTTCCCGAAGTTAAACGGGTTGAGAACCACAACCACTGCTTTAAGGCACTTGGAAGTCCATTAGGTCTTGGATTGATGTGCATGCAGAAGCTTCAGAGCCATTACTTTATGCAACTCATCTGCAAATGATCTAGCCTATAAACATCAACATTTTATATAACAGTCCCAACTGAGACCAAAGGTTAAAAATCTGTGTTATTATTGATGTATCTCTACTTATCGGTTGACCTTCAAATTATCAGGTATGAACACATGGCTCTGATAACGAAAGGGTTAGAGATTATACATAACTCTGCACTGTTGTCTTTGCTCATATGTCAACACAATGGGTTTCCACAGAATGCAGGAAAACAGACTAACTTCATCTGTCATAATGCACGCTGAGAGGCATTTTCTTAACCAAACACACCTGCGACAGAACGATGAGCATAAAAACGTGTGACTGCTACTTAGCATACCGTTAGTTATGCAATAGACACACTTGTCAAAGTGCATGGCCTTGAGCAGGTTTTTGCCTGTGTGTGGTGTGTCTGACTGCAAACAGATGGGAATGTAAACACAGAAGGGTAATGTCTAGAGCTAAACACACAACAGGATTATAGTGCTTGCCCTGAGAAAAACACAGGGTTTATAGAATATGTTGCAGGTTCAGCCCTTTTACTTTGGGAAGCAATGGATGTGTAATTAGGTAACGACAGCCACACAAGCAGAGGAGCGACTGCAGGCTGAAGTCAGAGGAGCTGATGGTGTACACACAGTCATAACTTCACCACAACCAAGCTACGTTATTTTAGTTGTGATGATTTCAGACCAAACAGCAACTATGATGCATGGTCGTGAATATATGTCCTGTTGTGTAACGTGTGTACACGATCCTCTATGATGTGCAAAACAAAACAAAACAAAGCAAAAAAAAAAAAAAAGACAAAACCTTTCCCCTTGTTTGCATCTGACTAGACCACAGGAGCTTTGAATTCTTTTTTTCCACTGCACAGTGTTACATAATCTAGTACTGCATAGACCACAACTTACAGCCTCTACAGAGTACAACACTGTTTCTACCAGATAATGTGAATGTACTGTAATGCGTCTCCAGGCTGTGAGTGCACTGGTGTCAGGGCTGTGTCTCTGCACCAAATGGCCTTTACCTCTGCATGATACACTGTGGCAGTCCACCAGCTCGTCTTTAGTAAACATATTCAGATCTGTCTCCTGGAAGAAAAGTACTCACTTCCTGGCAGAGCGAGCAGCATGTGTTGGAGTCTTGTGGATGCAGCTTTGCAGCAGCAATAACACACTGTGACAACTTGACCTATGTGTTTAAGAGCCTGTTTCCTGGTCACGTCTCAATTTGTTTTAAGTGTTCTCAGTGCTGGTCGCTGCCCATGCCGGTGCTGTGTTGTCAGTGCCATCTGGCACTGTTTACTCTGCTCAGCACTGGCTGACATTTATACATGTGTTATGTTTTTTGGACTTTCATAACGGCCTTCTGCTGCGTAGTTATTAGAATGACGCTTTGAGTTGTAAGGATAGAATAGAAGTGTTGAAATATGTTCAATGTGGTTATCTTTTTGTGTTATCTCATTTATTTGTATTATACTGTAATGTACAGACATGTTCAGTTCAGTTAAATTATACAAACTTAGCTGAGATAGTTCAGTGTACTGTCACAGGCTGACTGATAGTACTGTACATTAGTCACAAATTAAACCACAACCGTCTCTATGGTAACAGTGTATGACAACAACAAGTGAAACACGCACAGTATCCTAAAGACTTGTGTCATTTTTACCAACTCTACTGTGTGTAGGAAGAGAAAGTAAAGTCACTCACACTGCATATGAATCACACAGTACATGTTGTAGACCCCCCCTCATGTCCTGTTACCATTATCAACAATAACAACAACAGCCAAATGTGTCTCCATAGCAACTGTGTGTGCCCAGGGTGGTGCAAGATTACTTTGCAAATGTAAGGGGGGGTGCTATTGTCCACCCAGCCTCCTGTCACTATGAAATAGGACTGCAGAGTGTTCTTATCATATCTGTTCTCCATCCTGTTCTCCAATTCTCAGGACTCTAATTTGTGAACTTATCTCACTCCCACCTCTCTGTCTACCCCACCCACACCATTTATCCTAGTCTTTTTTGTGTTCTTGAGGACCCTGGTCCACTTCACTCTCAAATTCTCATCTTTATGCGTCTTTATCGTGTAACTTTTCCCCATGATTTATGCATTAATATTAATCCAGAAAAAAATAATTGAAATAAATCCGATGTTTTCTCTTCATTTGACTTCAGTCCGCCGACTGGATCATTAACACTAATCACATGGAGCGGTGTTTTTGCTTAGATTTCTGGGGTGAAGATAAATACATCAGCTGTACAGACTTGACATCAGAACTAGGTCATCCTCCTCAATTTGAGAAGGTCAAATCCTCAGCATGGCTTCTCTACTTATTACAATAGATCTGGACTTTCTTTTATCCCTCTATTAGTACACCATGTACCTGGAGAGAGCAGATGAAAGATAATTAAAGGGATTGAAGGGATTTCTCTAGGGCTCTTGTACACTCCGGTATCTGTGATGCGTGGCATTATTCATTACATGATAGGCACGTGTGTGAGGTCCATGTTAAACCATGATCACCTGACTGAAACCTTCTCCGAGGTTATGTGTCTGCCCACTGAAAACTGACCTTTTAATATGTAGTAATACACACCTTTTTCTATTGAAAACATTTGTTTGTGAAAATGAGAATAGATAAAACCATTTATAACCTACTTTGATTAACTCTTAAAGCCTTAATTTCATTGCACTTGACGGAATAATTCTACCCTACCCTACCCTACCCTGCTCTGTTCTACTCTTCTCTACTCTGTTCTACCCTACCCTACCCTACTTTACTCTACTATTCTCTACTCTGTTCTACACTACCGTACCCAGCCCTACCCTACTCTGTTCTATACTACCCTACCCTACTCTACTCTACTCTACCCTACTCTACTCTTCTCTACTCTGTTCTACCCTACCCTACTCTGTTCTACCCTACTCTACTCTACTCTGCTTTACCCTACTCTGTTCTACATTACACAACCCTTCCCTAGTTTACCCTACCCTACTCTACTATTCTCTACTCTGTTCTACAATACCCTACCCAGCTCTACCCTACTCTGTTCTACAATACCCTACCCTACCCTACTCTGTTCTACCCTACTCTACTCTGCTTTACCCTACTCTGTTCTACACTACACAACCCTACCCTAGTCTACCCTACTATACTCTACTATTCTCTACTCTGTTCTACAATACCCTACCTTACCCTACTCTACTCTGTTCTACTCTATTATTTTCTATTCTACTCTACACTGTTCTATTCCACTCTGTTCTACTCTACCCTACTCTACTCTGTTCTACTCTACTCTATTCTACTGTACTCTACTTCTGTTCGACAATTAAGCATATGCTCATATGAAAGATACAACTGATGGTAAATTATAAACTTTTCATTTGCTTTCAATGAAAAGGAGGTGATGTCTTCTTCTAAAATATAACATACTACATTATCTCTCATACCAAACATGTCTGACTGAACAGTTTCTACACATACGTCATGTCTAATCAGATCTACGTCTAAATGTGAGCAGAAAGAAAAAAATAGAACGAGAGAAAAACAAGGATAAAATCATACTGTGTTGAAAACCACAGGCCTATTCTGCTGAGCGAGACAGCTTTTTGTTTAACAAGCCTCTTCCTGCAGACTGTTCTAACAGACCAAGCATCTCTTTAACCTGAGAGAAGACTAGGAAAACAGATGATGATGTCAAACCCTGGGAGCTCAGCAGCTTTTTTATCTGCTTCCTGTTTACTTTCTTCTGTGTCTGCGTCTGTCAGCGGGAGCGTCGGGAAACACCTACCGCTCCGGCTCCCTGGGATAGAAAGAGCACAGCGGCGAATGTCAACAGCACAGGTCCATTGTCACCAGACCCCTTACCAAGCCTTATAAGGACAGACCGCCACTGAGTCCCACCTCCCAGAATATGCAGAGTGAAACCGGGGGGAGAGAGGGAAAAACTAAGGACACACACATGAACTGGTTAAAGAATGACAGACTGAACCTTAGATTAACAACATACATGATGGACTGGGGAACCCCCCCACACCCACCCTTAGGTCTGAGTCACCATCAGGAAGAGAGCCAGACTCAGACAGCCTCCCTTTAGCCCCCTCCCCACCACTCTTAAAACTACTAGAGCCGTCTGGCCTATAAAACACTGAGCACAAACTCTTAGTTTCTCAAAGCACAAAAACACCCGCGTAAATATTTCGATGCATTTAAGTTAAGAGGGATGTGTTTCAGTTGTGATAACAACCTTTAGAAATTTGGTGCATTTTTATTTATTACATCATTGTTGTTTTCATATTTTTGTTTCCTCGTTTTGTGGCATTGTTATGATGTGGTTGCCATAGTAACAGCGAGTGGTTATAAACAATGATGTGAAAAGAGGAAGTACAAAGAAAGGCCGTTTTAAGAACACAGTGTGACTTTCTGGCTTCTAACTGATAACAAACTAGCTAAAATGTGTTTTTTTTCTGGTGTTTTTTAAAAATGTTTTCTATGGTGTTTTAATATATCCTTTACATATCACTTCTTGACTTAATGGTGTATTTAGTGTTTTTTTTTTTTATTTTTTTTTTTTTTTACCCTTTACCATTAACATTACAAACTGGTTAAAGTTACTAAATGACACACTTTACTGACCCTTCAACCACTGACTGTTGGTGAAAAGTGCTGAAACACTACACAGTAGCGCAGTGAAATCATCTTTTTCAAGGCCCTTCCCTCCATTTACTATTGGCCATATTGGGTAGGAAAAAAGCAAAACGGGAAAAATGATTGGCCGTTGAAGATGCCATACCACCCTGCTGTCATAGTGGCAAACTGCTGCTGTTGCTAAAGTGGGTACATTACGTACTGCTTCTATATTTGGTGTTAAAATCACACCGCTGGTTGTCAATGACGCTGTTGATGCAGAAGTGGTGGGATAAGAGTTTCATTCATCTGCTGACCTCCACACCCCCCCTCCCACATCTAAACTGTCCCATTTTGTCATCACTGAAGTAAGGATTGAGGACCAGTCAGCCTAAACACACCGTAGATGTTAGATTAAAAACCTCAGAGGAATTCACTTCTATGTTTGGCTTTAGACTTTAAACAAATTAAGAGTCCGCAGCTGTATCAAGAAACCCACAGAATGTTCTTTTAGCTTCATTTCCTGTTTATTTATTTTTAATATCATATGTTATGTCACATAAATCTCTTTGAGTAAAAAGCAGCAGTATTAAGATGCTCATAACTTCAATGAAATATTATGTACTGCTATTCAGATTGTCATTACTGTATAGTTGCAGGCCACATGAGGAACTTTTCTCACTCTGCAATCTAATAATCTTAAGCCCAGTTGATGTTTTTTTTTCCTTCAGGGAGGAAAAGACAGGCCCATTATTAGTGTACAAAAAGGGTAGGGGGCCCCTTAATTTATTTTTCCAGCAATGACCTCACCTTTACAATATGGCCCTTTCCTAGCCTCAACCTCAACTTTTCCCCACTTATCTGAGTCAGCCAGTTCTCACATTCATGTGCTTCTATTTTGGGACTCATTTCCAACAATCCACCGGTAGACAGACATGTATGTAATGATACTTTTTAATATGGAAAAGAAAATGACTAGACTCTAGGCATTCATTTTGGTGCTCTGGCTGGACAAAAGCATGGTCAGCCTAAAGAGTCTGAGGGTACGTTAGAAGAATTGTTTGTGCAAAGATGTTCACCGGGTCGTTGGCTTGGACTCGAGGCTTGGACTGCAGCTGCCAGGGTGTTTAGGAGACAAGCCACGACTGAAATGTGGGTCAAATCTGACACCCTGTAAATCCAAATTGCTGAAAAATGGACTGAAGGGATTTATTAGAGCTACTTTGAGCACACACAGTCATTGAACCTGGCTTAGAGTAAATATTACATGATGGTGTAGGGTATGTGACCTGGATAAGGGGCAGAAAATGAAGAACACATACAGGCACTTCACCTACTTCACTCACATCTTTCTTTCATCACTTATATTAAAAAAAAAAAGTAGAGTTAAATGTGTTGCCTGTTGCGGGGATAACATTTTTGAGTTCAGTCCAGTTATGCAGTGAAACATGAACAGACACTTCTGTTTCGGCCTTATGGCTTCATTTCACAAGATGACCAGGTTCAGGGAGCAGAGTTTGTGCTTGACAGCACAACCTGGCAGGTAAAATGTCAGGCCTTTTGACAGATGGCTGCTAGACGCTGCCAGAACAAGAGCTGGACCTGTCCCAGTCCTATTAACAAAGTCATGAATGGAAGTGCCACTCTATAAATACTGATTTTTCCAGCACAGGTGTAGACGTCCCGAAGTATGAATGAACTTATTAACATCATTTTAGTTGAGGGGATGCGTACACTTACTGTGGGTGTTCCAGCCTGTTTTACTTCCTTTCACATAAACAGAGTTCACGTTTTATTTTCTGAGGTTAGACTAAACTCATTTATAAAAAAAAAAAAAACAAAAAAAAAAAACACGTGTACGGTAGGGTGATAATTTAGGGGGAAAAAAAGATCAAATTGAATTACTTCATTTTGTTCAACATGTGAAGTCATTCAACTGATCAAGTGCTAAATGAAATGAAATTGATCTAAATTAAAGCCTCGGCGACATACTTCGGAGGCAGGCACAATGTTTCCTTGTAGAATTGAATCAGCTGTCATATTCAATTCTGTGTGACAGAGAGTAGAAAATGCACTAAATGGATTCACTCAAAACAGCGTGAGTCACTGGCTTTTATCCAGCAGAAAATACAAACTCAAATTGCAACGCCTGAGAAGACCTACCAAAACAGAATGCACATGCAAACAATTAACGACTAAGCTTTCGTGGGTGATTTTCTGTCATATTGTTTGTTAACTTTTCCTAGGAACAGGTTGTTTTCAGACTGGGTATCTGGAACTTGGATAGACTCACACTTTTCCCGCAGATGTTGCGTTCACATACCCATATGTCATCAATCAACCGTTCTGTTCTGTTGCATGTCGTTGTGTGGTTTGGTCAATAAGGCAAACCCATGCCGCACAGATTCCAAAGATTTTGGAAGAGACAACCGGACAGCCGTCTACAGTCCCATGGTGATTAGGTCACTTCCGGTCTCGGATATAGATTGCTTTAACACGACAACGTTCCGTACTGGAATCCACCCAGTCTGTGCTCAGGGGTAACTTCACGTCAGCACGGAATATTTACATTCACACTGATAAAATTAAACGGACTTCGAGGTACTTGGAGTCGGACTCGGATACCCAGTGTGAAAACAAACAACAAACTAACATATGTCTCAGATTTATTAGAAACAAATAAAGTAATGTGGTGAATATAAAAGCATTCATTCCATCTTTACCATTGGATCAGAACGTTTTTTATTCAAGGGACGGTGCCTTGATTCTTTTTTTTTGGCAAATATAGGAAAATATAAGAGAAAATATAGAGGATAATATCATATTTTCAGTGTCAGAACTCAGGTCTGTTGGTCGTCCCCAGGGTGTAAAAGTACAGTAGGAGCTGGAGGCTTTGGTTACCAAGCTCCTGTCTGATGGAATCAGCTTCAGCTAATATTAAACAGGCCGACACAGACTGTACTCTGAAGACTAGACTGAAAACATCCCTCTATGGTCAGACACTGAACCTACAGACTAGTTATAAACACACTGAACCTACAGATCAGACTAGTTAAAAACACACTGAACCTACAGACTAGTTATAAACACACTGAACCTA
>JAPSES010095359.1:0-20718 GCA_029822895.1 Maxillicosta whitleyi | reverse complement strand
AAATTTCATCAAAATCCATCCATAACTTTTCGAGTTATGTTGTACACAAACCAACAAACAAATAAACGCCGGCAAAACATAACCTCCTTGGCGGAGGTAATTAGCTTTAAAAAAAAAAAAAAAAAAAAAAGCCTATCTATCCGTCTCCATGGTGATGACATTTTGAAAGGGTACATCCTAATTAAGCCCCTCCCCCAGGCGTACGTTTTGTTCGCTCTTGAAACAGTAATATTTATTCATACATGGTTTAACAACTGATAACAAAGGGGTCATCATGACGTTGGTAAGTTACATTATATATTATACTTTGCTCATATGAATTAAAAATGACAAGGTGTGCGTTTTATCTAAACTATCTAATTGGAAGATGTAGACGGAACTTTTGATTGTTCTTCCATTGTCCGGACGTGAGTTCTGCAGCAGCATCGGGAAGTTTGCACCGGTGCAGACTCACCGTTTAAGTGTTTGATAAGACACTTCCCCTAATTCAACTATTTCCCCACTATTTTGGCAAAGTTTTGCACTTTTAATATAATTATTATATAAGCTTAGATGATAGGCTACTGTAAAATATATGATCAAAATTACAATTTAATATAAAAAGAGAAAAGACTTACGTGCAGATGGGAGAATAGGCCCCTTAGTAAAATCTGTGATAACCTGAAATTTGTGGCAATCGCAGTTATAAAGGATATGAGTAATCCTCTATGAAGAACGGGAAGATATTGCATAATTGTTTAAATTGACTGGCCTAGGCATGTTCACTTCGGAGAGATTCAATGAAGAAAACCTTTACTATAAGCTCTAAAAGTGCTGGAGTATGTCTGTACACATGATGCCCCCCTAACATTTCTGACTGCCCCCTCGTATCTGTTTGCCTAGAACCAGGGCGTGTGTGTAAGGGGGGTTCGGCTCATATTAGTTCTGAAAATCCCCGAAGAAGCAGGACTGATCTGGGGTCGATACCATCCACGGAGGTGGGTCGACATGGACCACCCTGGGTCTGGAAACTGGACCCATGAGAACCCCAGTCCAGATGCGGACCTTGGAACCTGGACTACGGAGATCCGGATCAGGTCCGAACATCAAACCGAAACCGCCTCTGACTGGACATCTCAACTTCACCTGGACCCCTGAAACCCTCAACTAAATCCAGCCGAGCCGTGTCGGACCAAGCGGGACTGACCTGGTTCGTCCGCGGAGCAAGACCAGGACGAGGAGACCGAGTAGGACCAACAGCAGTAAGGACATGGTTCAGTCTGAGATGGGACTCTGAACCCTAGACCCTTAAACAGAGACTTCAAATTGGACGTGGTAAGGATAACTGGATCCGGAACCGCCCTTCACAATAAAAGCCTCTAGATGAACCCAATGTAGAGACACGGGACACAATGAGGAGACGCAAAAGAGACGATGGGACACAGAGGAGACACCAAGAAACAATCAGGGGACGTGGGGACAGACACTGCCTGATAATTATTCATTAATTACAGAAGTGGAACATCACGAATAAACAGACTGTCTTTCACACTTGGTCAGTAGTTGAATTGGACTCCTGTTTGCGTATTTTCTCGTCACGACACTGATTGGTCAGACAGTTTTCTCTGTGACCCACGATTTACAAAAATCAGAGGAAGTAGACAGTGAATAGTGAAACATTAAACCACATGATGACAGAACAAAACTACACCATAGACGGTCACGTAGATTCAGTCTTTGGTAATGGACGTAAAAATCCAGTTAAGAAAATACACAACGAGCAAGTTTTCGGCAACTCTGAGCAGACGACACGGAAGTAACGCGCCGTGTCGAGCTGGTCCCATATAAGTGGAAAAGAACTACAGGAATACTGAGTTGAGTAGAACCGGTACCATGTAGTGAAAAAGCGCCATTATGGCACAGCTCCAAGAACAGAACCCGAACAAGTCAGCCCACGTCAGAGGTTTTATTGTGAGAACCTTTAAGAGTCATAAGATCACAGACCGTTTCCATGGTGATGAGGAGGATAATAGTGCCAGTCAGATACAAACCAGTACAAACAATGTTCAGAAAGAAAACCAACCTGAGTAGGAAAAAAAACATCAACTACACAAGTGTCCAGTGGATAAGGTACTGAACACAAGCCCAATGTCCACTGGAAAAGAGCACACCTGGAGTTCAGTCAGTGTGAAGGAATGTACACACAACCTAAAAGAGCCGACCCGGACTAAGAAGTCATCACAGCTGGACCTGTTTGAAGGGTGGAAGTTCCTTTCCTTCATGTGCAGCATCTGTCAAATTCTGACCTTAAAGAACTGATGCCGCCTTGACAGGTTTCATCCTGTTGCAGAAAACTTTGGTCGCAAACGCATTGAATGATAAAGTTGGAGAAAAAAAAAGACGTTTTCTGCAAAAGAGTAGATCTCAGTGGCAGCTCATGTTCACATGGTTATGAAAATGAAGTTTGATCCAAATAAAATAGAAAAAGAGTTTCAGCACCTTTGACAAAACATTAAGAAATAAAAGCATCAGCCTTTTAGAACTGGATCCAATGTGGACCAAGTTCATTTAGGACATGACTCAGATGAAAAAAGAATGTAAAAATAAAAAACAAATGCCATAAACCAAAGAAAACATTTCTAAAATAAAAAAATAAGAAGAAGAAGAATGAGGAGAAGAAAATCAAGGAATCATAATCCTGGTCATGTGATTGTTGGGGGCTTACTCTGTGGTGTCACTGTGGAAACATCAGTGAAGAAAACCAGGGTTCTGTTCAGACAGTTTGGTTCCAGGTCAGGGACCACATTCAGCCCAGTCTGGTCTGAAGTGGGCTGGACCAGTCAAATAAGAACACAACAACCTATGAATAATGACAAAGTGTCTCCATGTCAAAACTGTCCTTTACAAAATGTAAAGGACATGAACAAGTTTGCAAATTTATCAAGTAAAATAAGTGTGATTGTTAGGACAGTGGGCCTTCATATTTACACATGTGCATTACAGACAGCAGAGGATCTACCGAAGCACTAAACATTTACAGATCCAAATGTTTCGGTTCAAAGTGCAGGTACTTTTCTTTGCGGTCTGTCATTTGTTCGGGTTATTTAGATTTTTGTTGAAAGGCCCTTTTGTACAAGTAAACATTTTGAGGTTCTTCCAGGTCGGTCTAACCCACCTGCTGACATGGGACTGGGTGTATGTGGATCCTGAACTAAAAGGACTTCCACAGCTTCTGGGTCTGGCTGGACCAGACCCTCAGCGGGCCAGTTTGGGCCCATGGGCCGCATGTTGGACTCCTCTGTTTTGGATGGACTTCAGTGAAACCAGATCAGATGGTGGTCGAAGTCCGGGCCTAAACTCAGTTTCAGTAACAGAACCACATTCGGATCAACACCGGGTTCTGATTAAAGCTTCATGCTGAATGAGATTGGACAGCGTGCAGTAGGCGGAGCTATGGGCACACCTGGCAGGTACACAAACACACAACAACAGCATCACATCAGGACAGAAGAAATGTGTACAACGTCAGAACACAACAGTGATACACAACAAACTCCGACAGACCGGACTCAGAACCAAAGGACCAGGCCTCCCAAGAGCAGGAAGAAGCCTTTAAACGGGAACCAAAGGCTCTGAGGCCACTGACCAAACCATCCAGACTCAGTTCAGGGGGGTTCATATGTGGGTGTATATTCCATCTAAACCGACGATTCTAGTTCAAGAAGTTAACTCTTAAACCGTCAGTCAGCAGGAGGCGGAGTCAGAGGACACAAATGCCGTTCATCCTTGATGCAAGTGCCCTCATCCAGTCCAGACTTCTGCTTTTGACACATTTACTGCAGATCAAACTGCAAAATAAAACCTGTTCCCATGGAAACAGGATCCATCCATAAAACCACTGAGTGACCCACAGTGAAGGGTCACAACCTCTGAGTCCACCGCATTTTGGTTCATCTCATGTTCACTTTAGGAGTAAAATGTCAGAAGTGTTGACAAAGGGCAGAGAGTTTGAGGAGCTGGTGAAAACCATCGTCTGTGACAACAGCCTCTGCAGAAGTGGTCCAGGTCCAGTTCATGAAGTCCAACCCACGGTTCAGTTCAGTGTGTGGTTTGACCTGGACACTGCTTTCACAGAGGAAAACTCTGAACCGCTTCATGAACCGGGGTGGAGATCCAAACCCTGCCAGTCTCTGGAGGTCCACATGGTGGTCTGGAGGTCTTGACCCGGTTTCAACTGCTGCACGTTCAATGGTCACGTGACACAAATCTGTAAACTGCTAACTGTGGTCATTCCAGAATCAGCCGACAGAAGTGAAGGCATCGCTGCGCAAGTGCCAACGGAGGTCAGAGGAGGTGTGTCCTCCTTTTTATAACTCATTGGTGTTTGTTTGTGCAGGACACTTCCTGTGCATTAAGACATTTTGGTTTGTAACAGATGAGCCTCCCCTGCTCTGTTCCCATGGTGACACACGCTGTCAGATTTGGCAGCTGGTTGGCTTTGGCTGTGAGGAGGTGGAGCTTGAACAGAGGGGGAGGAGCATGGTGGCCCAAATAGGTCACCAGTAGAAGGAGCGGGACAGGAAGTTGGCAGCGGCACCCAACCAGCTGGCCCCGTCCTGTCCGGAGCCGACCCGGCTGACTGCCTTGTCCGGCTCCTGAGACGGACTCTCATCCTCAGGAAGGTAGTCCGGCAAGTCCTGGTTCTGCTCCACCTCAACCGAGCCATCCTCCGCAAACGGAATCAGCACCTGGACATGGGCAAGATGAACAACACCGGGTCTGGGTCAGGACTAAATACTGAAAAGACTTAACATCTGTGGAATACTGGGCCCAGTTGAACATAAACCACACTAACCTCATGTCCGTTCTCTGCTTTCACCACCTGTTGAGCTTTCATCACCTGAGTGGATGCAATCGCCGACGCCAAAGCCTGAAAACACACATTCACATCCACCGTCAGCGTCTGTCACGTCACACACTGCCATTCCAAATGTCCGTGGGTGTCAGACGCCTTGGTAGCCTCACCTCAGCCTTGAGGTCGGAGCGGATTCGGACGATGCATCTCTTCACAGCCATCTGGAAGGTGAAGCTGATGACTCCTCGGATCTTCAGCAAAGCCTCCTCACACAGACTGCGACGACTCTAATGACCAACAACGGATCAAACATCAGCATTATCAATGCATCACAAACCTATGTTGTAACAGAAGCTCCTGTAGCCCCTCCCCCAAATGCATCACAAACCTGACTGTGACACTGTTGGAAAATTAAGGGTTAAAGTCCTCTGCTGGGATAGTTTGTGTAAACAGTTTGTCCGAGTAGCGACAGTGTCTAGTTTGACCTGTCAGAATGACCTGACAGGCAAAAAAGTAGAGCACAGAGGAAAAAACAAGTTCTTGGTCACATTCACACTTTCCATATATGGTGAGCAACATCAAATGTCCAGTGGTGTAATTTGATGACACGTAAACATGTGTATAAAATTTATTAGCAATAAATTGATGGACAGAAATGTCTCTGACGTGCACAAGACTACTGTCATAATTTTAACACAACATAACAGAAGCTCATGTAGCCCCACCCCCAGTTGCATCACAATGGGCGGTAAACCCAGTGTTATTTACAAGAGAGATTGACTTTTTTAATGGTGTTCTGCCCCCCCCCCCCACTCTGTCTATCTTTCTCTCCCTTTACTCTCTTTTAACCCAACTGGTCCTGTCAGACATCCATCCTCCAGGAGTCAGGTTCTGCTCCAGGTTTAAACCTCTTAAAAAGGTACTTTTTCCTTCCACTGTCACCAGTTACAAGTGTTTGCTCCTGGAAGATTCTGTTGGTTTCTGTAGATTGGCCTCAGAGTTTCTACCAGCTCCACATGTACAGTAAAGTGTCATGAGATAATTTTTGTTATGATTTGGCATTATATAAATGGAATTTGATTTGATTTATCTCATTGTTGGCAGAAAATCACTTCTAATTTAAATGTGCCAAGAAAACTAGTGTCAGCTTGTTTTTGCTCTATAGTTATGAATTCTTCTTGTCTGTCAAATCTAACTGATGCCCCGTCCTAATGATCCACATGACCTATGACCCGACTGGTTCTGGTTTATCTTACCGGGTCGTCCAGACCGTCAATGTGCAGGATGACGGTTTTGGCCCTCTTGTTACTGGATCCCAGAAAGAACTGGGCTTTACGTCTGCTGCTGATGGTTTCTTCCGCGGGACCAGCATCGTCAGCGCCTCCAGACGCCTGCAGGAGCTCATAGATCTCGGATGCCAACAGCTTTGTCTCTCCAGGAGTGGTCGACCTGAAACCAGAACCATGTGAAGACAAGGCTTTGTCAGAGAACCAACCCGGGGTTCTGGATACACCTACAAACAGGATGCTGGATGGACCCATGGAGACCAACTACACACATTTGGTCATTTTAATCCCACAATGCTTCCTCATGTTCTAGCAAAACAACTTCTCTGCCAAACCATTTCTGATTCCGTCATTTAAAGAATTGGAACTCCAAGAGCCACAGTGGGTGGTGCTCAGCAGGTCTGTGCCACTCCACCCTTCATTTCAATGTCTCATTTAGTCCAATGTTGAATACAATTTCATTCATATAATTAAAGTTTTCACAGGTAAATACAGCCCATAATAATACATCTAAATTACTTAGATTTGGAGCATTTCACCAGTTCATAGTGCACGTGTTTGCCTTGGCAACCACTATAAAAACCAAGAAGAATCAGAGGTGGTCAGTCCATATTTTGACAAAGGGTTTTAAGTTTTTTCCTCTGGTACCGTTGTAAGACTGACAAGATCTACTGCTGTAGAAGTAGCATAACCTGCTGTACATGGACTACAGTACCCCTGAAGGTAGATCATCAGGTTGGACTACCCAAACCCACTGGACCCGTCATGTAGACACAGCTTGAGGCCCACCTGTCCAGGTGAAAACTCACTTCTGTACGACGTTCTGCAAGCTCAGCATCATCCCCAGCTCCACCTTCAGCTTCTCCCGATTGGCTCGACATTCTGCCAGGTACCGGATTGCCTGAGAACAACAACCAATCACAGCAAAGACTGACGAACCTGGACCAAGGAGTAGAACCGGCTGTCCCCATGACCTGACCACTCACCAGTAGGGCGGAGTAGACCACCTGAGGGCTGGGGTGGTCCAAGAACAGGATGAGTCCTGGCAGGCAGCCCTGGTCCTGGACTATGGCCCTGCGGTTCATGGGGTCAGAGGCCAGGTCCCGGAGCTGGTTGACCACAGCTAGCGCATCTGGCTCAGCGCTCATGGTTCCAGCAGTTTGTCACCCATAAAAGAAGAAGCAGGAGCTGAGGGTGACACAGAACAACAGGTTCAGGATCTGAAAATCTACCAATTGACTTTTTTTTAGACTAAAACAAAGAGAAAAATGGAAAGTTGTCATTATTTACAAGTTATGATATTATTTTATGACTTTAGATCCCATTTACTCTGTATGTGGAACCAGAAATACAATGATCATTAAGATCTTCCAAATCCAATCCAATAAGGAACGACAGCTTTGTCACCAGCCCTCCCTGGGAACTGTCACGCACTAAATATTTAAACATTTGGCTGCGAGAATAATATACACATCAATCTCATAAAGTTACCCCTGTACACCCTTTCTGTGTTGGTAAACTATGAGAATAAATAAACTATGAGAAGAACTTAATGCATTTGGTCTGGATGTTCACTTTGGTTATTAGTAGATCAACAAAATGTAAATATTGTACATCATTCAGGCCCTTGGGTGTAGAATAATCTAAAGCCAAAGACTCTGCTGACTATGACATGCTTTTGTTCCTGCTGAAGTCTATGTTATGATGAGTTTGTGCCTCTGTTGTCGATGCAACATTCAATCATTCATACTTCTGGAAAGTTTGCCATCAAGGGTTTTAACGACAACTTTTTCATCGCCTGTTTAACTATCATTAAAACCCTTCAGCAGCACCTAGAGGTTCACAGAAAAATGGCTTTGAATTTAAAAGTAACACACCATGTGTTCATATATGTGCTTACATCCAAAGAGTGTGTATTTTGGCTCATTCTGAACTGATTCTGTGTGTGTTCGTGGAAACACTTGACTGGATTGGATGTAGAGGTACTAATAATGGACACTTCAGATTGTGTTGAGGACACATCCACATTATTTTATGGTTGTAGTCCCGGTTTTTCCTTTATACCTTACTGGCACGAGGACCTGCATCATGTGGACCGGACCCGGACCTTTGATAAACCGGTGCTACCGGCCGCGTTAGCTTCGACTAACCGGACACCGAACCTGCCGATGAGACCAGACCCGGCCGTTACCAGTGCCGGGCCCCGGACCGGACATCTCACTCTGTATTTCCGTTCCGCCCTGTTAGTCTCCGGGTCTGAACGGACGCTTCTTTTACTGGAGGACATGCACTCACCTGTTCGTTCAGGGGCTAACGCACGCGGCTAGCCTCTGCTCAGCCACCGAGCTGACCTCTGACCTTTGTAGGGGGGCTGAGAAGCGGACTCCGACTGGTTCAGACCCCGGTCCTGGTCTTAGTCCCGGTTCTGTCCGGGTTAACACGCAGGTGTGAAGCTGTTTAAATGGCAGTAAATAAACCGTGTCGGTTCTTCCTGTTCACAGAAAGACGAGGTTCCATAGAGCTCTGTGATTGGACAGAACCAGGTCACCTGACTGGGCTGGCCAATGAGTGGCACTGTTCTATCAATTAAAGAGCCAACGCCTTGTAGGCTGGAGTGGACTGACCCGGAATAGGTTTTCCATAGAAAGTCAGACCAAAAAAAAAAAAGTTAACGAAATGTACGGGATTCAAAAAGGGACATTTACGCTATTCCCGAGCTCCGTAGCAATGACTCAAAATAAGGAAAACAAAAATAATCAAGGATTACTAACACAATGAACAAAACCTAAACTATCAATATAAAAAATTAAAATGAAAAACAAAAATTAAAGCGTTTAATTATTTAAAATAAATACACAGTGATCATAATAAAATGAAAGAAAAAACTGCAAAACAGATCAGTAAAATGAAGAAGTAATGACAATAATAAAAAATGTCACCAAAATTTACAATTTGAACATATTTGAGTTTAAATATAGTTTAAGTAAACTAACATAAAGTAACTAAATTAACCTAAACTGAATAAACTGACCCAAAGTAAACTAAATTAACTAAACTAACCTTATGTATAAGGCTAATGATGCTCATTTGGTCTTCTGTTAATGTCCTTTTATTTTGCTTTTTGCTCTGATTGGTCTGTTAAGGTGACCAGCTGATAAATGACACCCCAACAACCAGTACCAGGTTCAGTACTAGTACCAGTACCAGGATCAGGACCAAGACCCATACCAGGTACAGGACCAGTACGAGGATCTGGATCGGCCCTGGGTACATCTGTGTTTCCCCTCTCATCCTCTTCCTGTTTCCATGGACCTTTAACCAGCTCTGGGTTCTTCACCTCTGCTCACACTGCAACCTTTGACCCTGACACACATGAGCAGATACTGTGTGAACCATGAGAACAGGAGTCACATGAACGTCTACAAAATGAAGTCTGAGGGGAAAGTGAGCAGCAGCTGTCTGATCCAACCTCCTTCACTAATCTGAGTAACTTCTCATCCTGAGGGTTCACATCATCATCATCATCATCAGTGGGAGGTGCCGTGGCTCTTTACCATGTCTTTTATCCACATGGGCTTCTGTAACGTCCCTCTAAACCATCCACTCAAGGGTTTATGTCCACAGAAGCCCTTAGTACTGACACAACGCATGTCAAGTGACATGAAAGGACCAATCACAGCACTATCTCCTTTCAGTGTGTCTCATCTCACATGGTGACACACGTCATTTTATTCACAAACCTCATGTTCTTATTTTGTTCTTACATACAGTTTTCACAGTCAACTCCAACTCTGTGTTTGTGTCTGATGTGTTTGTACAGGTGTTTGATGTGTTTGTACAGGTGTTTGATGTTTGTACAGGAGTTTGATGACACTTCTAATATATGGGCTGTTCAAAGTTCAGATTGAATTTTTATTGTATTATTGTTCGGTTATGTATATGGAGATAATGTCGACTTTAAAACAGACAGTTTCCAGTTAAAACGTTGAATAAAACCTTTAATTTAAAAGTGTTAAATCAGGTACCAGAAGGTCCACATGTGGATGTTCTGGTGAGTACTGTGGGTGAGGGTCAATAAAGGGTAGAACCACTGGATTATAAGGACAGATATGGACTCATTCATGTTTGAGTTCATTAATTTTTAAGGATAAAATGGAGCATGCACCTTTAACCCTTAAAGACACAAAGTTTACTTTTGCTGGGGTTCTGGAGGGGACATGGGGGTTGGTCCATCTAGCCCATATGTGGATCTGCAGAAAGCTTAGGATCATGTCCCCAGGGTTATCCTGTGGAGGGTGGGATGGATGGTCCCTTATTAGTGTCCATTCAGTCCCTGTCCTGAAGGACTGTGAGTCTGGATAAAATGTTGTCCTCTGAGCTCCATGGACCTCCAGCTCTGTCTGGAACGGTTCAGTGTGAAGCAGCTGGGATGAACATCAGCACCTCCCAGTCTGAGGATGGGGTGGGGGGGTTCTGCCTTTGGGGGAGGAATTCAAGTATCTTGGGATCTTATTGATGAGTGAGAGTAGGATGGTCGACAGGCGAATGGGGGCGTGGCCTGCAGTGATGCTGACGCAAAACCAGTCCATGGTCCATGGAGGTGGACCTACGCCCAAAGGAGAAGGTCCAGGTCTACCAGTGGATCTACAGTTTGTCCCTCACCTTTGGTCATGTTCTCTGGGTAATGACCCAAAGAATGAAGATGTGAGTGCCACCCAAATCAATCCATCAAATTTTATTTAAAATGCACCAAATCATAACAAAGGTCTAGCAAACTACAAAAATGGAGCTGGTCCAAACAAGCAGTTTACAGAAACCAACAGAACCGTCCAGGAGCAAACACTGAGACACATGAGTGTCCTCTGTAGGTGCATGGGTGGGGGTGGTGCTAATACATCTGGGAGGAGCTCCGACCAGAGCTGCTGCTCCTCCCCAACCCTGTTGTGGGTGTGTCCATCTGGGAGGAGACCTCTGAGCCAACCCAGGACACGGTGGAGGGATTCTATGTGTGGGCTGGGAACACCAGGGTTTACACCAAAAGAAATGGAGGGAGTGTCTGCAGAGGGGGTTATGTGGGCTCCTATGCAACCCCCCCCCCCCCATAAGAGGAAGAAGATGGTACAGTACTTTATCTATAACCTCCAACATACTCCTTTCCTCTGTCCACCGTCTCCTCCCATTTCTCTGTCCACCGTCTCCTCCTATTTCTCCATCTCCTCCTGTTTGGTCTGTGAGACACCCTCTTCACCCCTCTGATCCTCCCTCTTCCTCCTCCTTGTCACCTCCCTCAGACCCTCCTGGATCTGGTCCATGGCCTCCTGGTCTTGGTTCTGACGGGCCAGACTCAGGGCCTCCTGGTAGAAGTGGACAGCTTCGTCCAGTTGCCCTGAGGACACAGACACCGGTCACATCCACACCACAAACTAGAACCAATATTAACCCCAGCTGAGGATGTTGGTGAGATTCCATCTATAGAATCAGAACCACAACAGAACTGGGCACAGACCCATATGTGTGGGACGTACCTTTGTGCAGAAGGATGCCTGCCATATTTCCCAATAGGACATGTTGGTCCGGATGTCCTTCAGACCGGCTCAAATCCACTGCCCTCTGGACCAGAACCAGAGCATCTCCATGGCGACCCTGCAGATCCAAGATGGTGGCCAAGTCGCTCATCAGCACCAGAGTCTTATGGGAAATAAAACCACCTCAGTCAGCATCTGCAGCTACAGTTATGTGAACCAGAACCACAGTTATCTGGAATACAGCCAAAGTTATCTGAACCTGAACCACAGTTATCAGTGCCAGAACCACAGTTATTTGGACCAGAACCACAGTTATCTGGACCAGAGTCATAGTTATCAGTACCAGAACAACAGTTATTGGTACAAGAACCAGTTATTGGTACCAGAACCACAGTTATCTGGACCAGAACCACAGTTATCAGTACCAGAGCTCCAGTTATGTGGACCAGAACCACAGTTATCAGTACCAGAACCACAGTTATCGCTACCACATAAAGTGTAGCCAAATCCATCTTTAACAAAGAAACACACATGATATTTATTATTAATAACACTCATTGATGGGACTGTTGATAGTGGGCATGTCCTCACCTGTGGGTGTGTCTCTCCCTGCTCCTGGGTACAGATGTCCAGGGCCTTCTTGTAGTCCTCTTCTGCCTGCTTCAGGTTCCGGGTCGAGGCCCGGTACCGAGCCCGAGAGTCCAGACACAGACCGAGCAGAAGGCGGGTGTCCTTCCTCAGAGCCTCCTGTTCCTCTGGACACAGCAACGCAACAGTCAACACAGCAACAGGAGGACAGGGACGTGGAGACAGAGGACAGGGAAAGGGGACAAGGACATCTCACCTGTCTGCTCATCTCCTGAAGTGTCCTTGTCTAGTTTGGCCTCCAAAGACTCCATACAGAACCTGAACCCATGCTCAGCAAGCTCCGCCCTCAATACATAAGCAGAGAGTCACTTCTCTGACTCCTCCCCTCTGACTTCCCCCTGACTTCTCTTCCCGTCTGACCCTCCCCCTCTGACTCCTTCCCTCTGACCTCCCCCCTCCTCCTCTGACTACTCCCCTCTGACTCTTCCTCCCTCTCTTACTTGTTCTGTTCAGCGTAGATGGTGGCCAGTTTCAGAGACATCTCAATAACAGCGTTGTCATCCAGTGGCGTCCCATTGGACAACATGAAGCTCATGGCTGCTTTAAACAGCTTCTCCGCCTGAGGACGATACAGAGCAGGACAATAAAGGACACCACCATCCCCTGTCATACACATAAATGATGTCACTTCCTGTAGAACGCATGCTTCAGTACTTACACCGTCCAGGTCACCCTGAACATAGGCCACGTTTGCCATCTGAGGGCACAGGGTCAGAGGTCAGGTTTATGTGTGTGAAATGGAAGGGTCAAAGGTCAGAGGTGTGTGTGAAATGGACGGGGCCTCACCAGGCTGTAGGTGTAGATGATGGCATTAGTGTTGTGGGTCTGATGAGCCAGGAAGACGGCCTGATGGAGGAAAGACAAAGCCGCCTGGTGCTGTCCACGGTGGAGACTGAGCTGAGGACAGACAGAGAGACAGCGGAGACAGGTGGGACAGGGGAGACAAGTGAGTCCGGTGGTGGAGTGTCAACGCTGTTACCTTGGATTTCTTCAGCAGTAGGATAATCTCATCCTCTTTCCTCTGGGCTTCGTCTCGCTTGTCTTCCTCACTTCTGCTGAACAGGGAGAAGGCTGAGGACACAGGATGACAGATGGACAGAGGGAGAGACAGGAGAAAAGACAGACAGACAGGAGGACAGATGGACAGGGAGACAGATGGACAGGAGGACAAACAAGAGGACAGACAGACAGATAGGAGGACAGGTTACTGAGGTCCAGTGGTGACGTTCCACATTCAAACCGTATCTGATCAAATGGTTTAGTTCAATAGAAACAAACACACCAGCGGTGGCCCACAGTATGGCTCCACCTCCAACTCCTCCTCCTTGTCTTGGTGAGTTCTGATGTTCCCTTGCTATTACCCAGTATGCCAAGCACCCTCTGCTCTCTCTGTTATATGAATATAAAGAGATTAAAAGCACAAACCACAGAAGATTGAACGGGTCAGCGACGATAAGGAACCTGCCAATGAGACAACAGATTCAGAGAAATGTGACATCATTCAACCAATCAGATGAATCATAAAGCACTTTTAAAACAAATAAAACAAGGAAAGAAAATCAACAATGGCTTTTGTTTTTCTTAACATGTTAAACATATGTTGACATTAAGGCCTCATAGAGTTTAATCAAATTAAAATAATCAAAATTAGCACTGTAACAAAAATGAACGATAAATGGACAATAAATGAACAAAAGAATAACAAAACATTTTATTTATATATGAATGATATTATCAACCAATGGATAATGATGAAAAAATCAAGCATTAAGAAATTCTAAGAAAAGTAAACATTAAATCATAAAACTTATATTTAAAAAAAAAACTGTGGAAAAAAAGTATTAAGACGATTAAAGAGAAACCATCAAGTAACAAAACAGAAGCAGAACCGAAGGATCTGCAGACTGGGACGGTTCTGATCCAAATGACACATAAACAGATAAAAATGAAGCCATTTAGGAGTTCAAACTGGTTCAGCTCCGACCTGTCCGACCCGGATCCAGATCCGAATCTGGCGGTGGACCCGAACCTGCCCAGAGTCCGACGGAGGACGGACCGGAGAAGAGAGGACGCCGCCATGTTGACTGTTTACACCGAAAACGGAAATCGTGTGGGGTCAGTGAGTTAACTTTAGATCAAGTAGCCAATCAGAGAAGAACCTTCCTAACCAATCAGAGGGAAAAAAGGCGGTACACGGTAGACCACATCCGGGTCTTTACCCTCCGTTCCTACAGGTAGTGCTGTAACGTTCCAATAGAACACAGATGAGAGAGGGTCGTCAGCTGGTGCAGCTAGAATAATAATGGCGGATCTGAATCGACAGCTTCAGGAGTATTTAGCTCAGTCCAAAGCCGGCGGGGCCAGCACCGTGTCCCAGTCCGGCTCCAGCACCACGGTGGACCTGGACGGTGTCGAGCCAGTCCCCGGCAGCTGGTTCGGACGGTGGTCCAGCCCGTGGTCCGGGAAGCGCGGCGGCAGTCCGTCCGGACAGAGTGCGGGCGGCACAGGTAGCTTCTCGTGGCCGTGGTCCGCGGAGCCCGACCCATGCCTCCCGGGTCTGAGCCGACGGCAGCGGCTGGCGGCCTCCGGGGTGTGCGCCGCCTTTTCCGCGCTGTGCTTCGGCCTGTCGGCTCTGTACGCGCCGCTGCTGCTGCTCTACGCCCGGAAGTTCGCCCTGCTCTGGTCGCTCGGGTCGTTGTTCGCCATCGCGGCGGCGGCGATTCTCCGCGGCCCCAGCAGGATGGTCGCCAGCCTGCCCACGTCCCCCGGTGCCGCCGTGTACCTCACCGCCCTGGCAGGAACTCTGTACGCGGCCCTGAGCCTCCACAGCACCGTCCTGACGGCGCTGGGAGCCGCCCTGCAGGTATGGCCCGGACCTGGGGGTCTCGTAGAGTCGGTACCGGTGTTGTGCCAAGGTACGTACCCCGATAAAATGTGTATCCCCTGGCCACAGGAGCGCCAACGAGAGTGACGGCTGCGATTCTGTGCTATATCATCCAAAAATAATAGCCAAGTAGTCATGTTTGCATTGTTTGAGTCTTTGTTTTGGTGCTCTAGTTTTATCCACGGGGTTTTGCAGAGCGATGGCTCATCAACCAAAGAAAATACTTTAACGTAATATAGAATACGTAATATAGAATTCTTTATTGATTAAACTACATCGCAATCATGCTGAGATCAGTTTGTGCGAGGTTAGACAATACACATTCAATGTAAGGGACCGAAGTCCAACTAGACCTAATAAAGTGTTTTGAGCCACAGTAGAGTAAGAAAAGTGCTGTAAATGCAACAGTTTAATTTCATTCTTTAAGTTTTCTGATACCAAGTACCAAGTATTTTTTGCATTTTCATGACCTGACAAATAATTGTATTACACAAGAATTTGTATTTAATAAAATAAAGTCTGTTATTCAATTAGTCAAAATTGTTGTGATTATTTGATGGCCTCAGTAGGATCTAAATTATTTCATGTGATGTGATGGACAGGTTAAACCTGACCATCAAGTGTAGAATTCAGACCAAGTAACTGGAGTCGATATGAACAGTATTCCTCTGTCATAGACGAACTTACAGGGGAAACATATTATTTCAGGGCACGATTATAGCAGGTGTAAACAATGCCCTGAAATAATGTTATACAAAGTAGAGCACTAAGACAAAGACGCAAACATGACTACTTAGCTATTTATTTTGGATGAATTATAGCACAGAATCGCAGCTGTCACCCTCGCTGAACATATGGGTGCTCCTGCAGCCAGGGGATACACATTTTATCGGGGACACGTACCTTGGAACAACACCGGTCCCAGGGGTCAGGTGTAGGGATCCACATGTAACAGGGTTCTGGTTCTGGTCCACATGTAACAAAGTAAATACTAGATACTTCACTACTGTACTTAAGCACATTTTGGGAGAAAATAAAAGAATAAAAGAAAAGAATAAATTTTTTGACAACTTTCACTTTTCCTTCATTATATTTACGAACTTAATTGCATACTTTTTCCTCCACTACATTTTCAATGTTCCATTTTGTTAAAAAAAAAAAAAAAAAAAGAAAGACAGACACCTCCCCACCTCACTGACTGACAGCAACGCTATTATACAGTTGGTGGCAATAGCAAAGAGTTTGGAGAGTTAATTAAACTCTCCCCTCTGGTGATAATGCACCACAGTGGATACCAACTGCCAATAAACCAGAAAGAAGCAGAGTCTGACTGCAACAAAGTGGGGACGTGCCTGGGTTTGCTGCCTGTTACCAATGGGCTGAACTTGATCTGTAAAATCAAGCATGGTAGTGGGACTGACATGGTTAGGGGCTACATGAACGCCGTCAACATTGGAAAACTGAATTGCACCAAAAGAAATATGCATGTCAACATGTACTGTGACTACTGAAGCAGATCATGTGACTACTGAAGTGGGCCATGATCCCCTCTATGGGATTTTCAGTCAAATCTCACACAGATCCATTTCAGCAGGTGTGGGCTCACAACTTCACAGTTCAATACAAAGCACAGATAAAGCGCACACTGATGAGCTCCCTTTGAATTTGGTGACGTTTGGGACCACCACGGCCCCTCCCCAGACACTCTATTGGATTTGAACATGACAGCTTTAGTTTTCTCCCAGTATGTTTTTTGTTGGAATGACTGCACTTGGTTGTGTTCAGGCTACCTTTGCTTGTTATTTACTTTTTACTTGTACTTTTAGTTACCTTATTTGAGTACATTTATTTTTACAGTACTTGTACTTAAGTACAAAAAGTTTCAGATACTTTAAGACTTTAACTCAAGTAACATTTCAGTGACTTTGACTTTTACCAAAGTCATTTTTTGGAGGGATACCTATACTTTTACTAGAGTGTGATTTTTTTCAGTATTTTTATACAACACTGCATGTAACAGGGTTCTGGTTCTGGTCTCCACAGGTCGCTGTGATCCTGGGCACCGTGGTATCGCTGCTTCCTGGAGGTGGAGCCGGGATGCGCTTCGTTGGAGGGATGGCGGCGTCTGCTATCAAGAGGACGGTGACTGGAAAAACCATGCCCATCTGACCCAGGACTGGGTGCAGCAGAGAACCAGGATGGTGTCCAAAGGAAGGGTCTGGGGACCCCCCTCCCCTCCCCAGGGCCACTGAGGGTTCTGGACTGGGCTTCAATGAACATGTGATCAATCTTTGGTGATGATGGATTATCAGCTGACGCTCTACACTTATCTAATACTAGAGCAATGTGTCCTGGACTCTCCAGGGGTCAGTGAATGCACCATGAACTTAAGGCTGCTGACCTCTGACCTCCAGGCAGATGCACCTGAGGACCACCCGACTTCTGATTGTTTCAATCTGTGAGGCGTTTGTGTGTAAGAGGAGAAATGGAAACAGAAGGTTTAGTCTGCAGGTCTTCATCTTATGTGACCTTTGACCTCTGCTGTCACTGGGGTCAGTTCCTAGTGTGACCTTTGACCTCTGTTGTCAGTGGTTCTGATTCTGGGCCCAGTTCATTAAAGGTGGACCAAACAAACTCTGGTTGGTTTGTCCATCAGCTGTTGGATCTAGTGGTGGACGTCACATGTCCTCTGTCCAGGTGGTCATGGGGGGTGGAGTTCTGCTGAAAACATACCCATGATGCCTTGGGTCAGTTCCCACAGGGTTAATGTGGTTCTGATCAAACCCAGTCTGTGTCCAACAGTATCTGTCCAACAGTCTGTGGACCTGTTGGATCCAGGTGTTTGTTTTCTAACCAGGTCTTGGATCCAAAACAATAAGGACTAATGCCGGAGTATAATTGAATATTATGGGATACATCTCAGTGCATTGGTTCATTTGGTCCAGTTCTTCTGTAAAATGTCTCGTAGATAGTTTGGACTGAATTTCTGTCCACATTCATTTAGTTTTGTCTCTGATTGTAAATGTCCTTCCTCTAAGTAAAGTGGAGCCAGTACCATTAGTGGAAAAGCGCCATAATATTTGTCCTGCTCTGACTATAAACAATCATTTCATCAACTTTCATCACATCTGAGGAACAAACATCTACCATTAAACTGGAGCCAAATATGGACGTTTAGGAACTATATGGATATTAATATATGGACACATGTCTCCAGCTGTCAGATGTCCTGTTCATGAGGATCAGGCACACAAACATCAGGACTGTATATGTATGTATATATATATATTAATGAAGAGCTCTTTTCCAAAACGCTATATGTCCATTTTCAAAAATTAAGTGTTTTTATTGTCTTTCTCTGTCAATATCACTGAAATCTATCTTATAATGTTTGAAATTGTTATGGAAATAGCAGATAACATTAACCTAGTAACCTATCTTAAAATCAGATTGTAAAAAATAAAATAAAAACTTGTAATTAAATGGCTTTTATAGCATTTTGGAAAAGAACTGTTCAATTATAAGTAAATGGGGGTGAAAAAAGATCTAACAAATTAATAAAAAACTTAAACTTTGACCTACTTTTCCCAAAATGTAATCACACCTATTCTGGGTTACTGGGCGATGTATAAACCCAATATGAATGGTATGAATTCAACCAATAGTTTTGCTGCTAGAGCGTTAACAACAAACATACAAGCAAACCAGGGGGGGGGGGGGGGGGGGGGGGTAATAAAAATAGAGTGGAACACCTGTACTTAATATAGGAATTCCCATAATTACTTTTAACAAACATCCATGACATGATCTGGCAGGTGAACTGCCACGAAATAATCCATGTCATAGATTCATACACATAATAAACACAGACGTCCAACAGAAATATAATAAATGGATCCAAGCATAAACTCACACAAGATGACACACGCACACATACATACTTTGTGCATTATGCGCTGACGAGAAATGGGATAAATACTCTCAACAAAAATAAACACAAACCAAGCCAAAGCTGAGCACCTGAAGAAGCGATGATTTCACTGTAAACAAGGTCATGGGAAAATCATGCAACAAAGCAGATCTTTGTTTATAAGCTCAGGTTCATGTTTTGTATGATTTTCATATGTGAGACGATACTTTGAACCATTGAACTCAACGTATTCCTGCACGTGCACGCTTCATCCAAAACAAAACAGCATGTTTTTTTTACCTAGAGTTGGGTTTGAGGTTCTCCACAGCCAGATGCGTCCCACTGGAGGTTTTAGAAGACCATCTATTGTTAAGGACGTCATCGTATGAAGCACTGTAGACCATGTATCCTGCCAAAAGCAACACAAAGCATCATTACATTTAACAGCTTAGAAAAAGAGAAGTATTATATAGTCGTATGTAGCTGTATCTGTGAGAAAGCCTAGAATCTATGTGCATCCGTAAGTGTAAATTTCATCTAAAATGACATATATTATCAATAAAAAAGACTTATTTTTATCTTAAACAGAATGACCCATATACATATATACATACACATATATAAACATTCCTTTGTACCTTCAGCAATTTTACTTTTGAATTCCACAAACAACCATAGATAACCATTCATATAGGCCTATATATTTATTGTTGACTATTTATTGATTCATTTGTGTTTTTATGGTGGGTATGTGTGTATATGTATTCTATCTGCTGATTTGACCTTTAACTTGAATATATATATATATATATATATATATATATATAATATATATATAACATACCAATTATTTCACAGCTGTATTTTTAATATTTAGATACTAAATTCAATCCTAATATCCTTCACAGTGCATTTTCTCACCTACCAGTACCCTCGGTTGCTATAAAAATAAATAAAGTTTATATCAGACATGAATAATAAACTAATTAGACCAAAAACCTGCATTTGTTAAATTATAATGAAAATATTCTGTTCTGGACAAATATAGTGGATGACCCCTGTTTTAAGAAAGGGCTCTGTGTGCTTGGCTCCACCCCCTTATGGCCATATTTAAATTAATTAATATAAATAAAACTCATAGTAATTCATATAAATACATGAATATAAATGTTATATATTCATTCATTGTTGTACTGTGGCTGCCTCCGCTGTTACCATGCCAATATTCTGCATGTTATTACATTTTTTGTGTGTTTGTAATAGTTATAAGGCAGAATATTAGTAAAATTGCACTTGATATTCTTAATACATACACAGCAAATATGGGAGTGTTAGATATGTCAGTGTCAGTGTTAAATAGAGAGTGTTGGTGTTGATTTAAAACAACACTGTGTGTGGTGTTTTTGTTAAAATTATGTTGTTAAATCATTATGTTATGTAATAATAATAATAATAATAAATTTTATTTATAATGCACTTTCTATTGTTAAAATCTCAAAGAGCTACAAGAGGTTCATGTTTTTGCCAGCGTTTGTTTGTTTGTCTGTTAGCAACATAACTCAAAAGGTTATGGACGGATTTTGATGAAATTTTCAGGATTTGTTGTCAATGGCACAAGGAAGAAATGATTA
>JAPSES010095327.1:0-20726 GCA_029822895.1 Maxillicosta whitleyi | reverse complement strand
CTCTCTCTCTCTCTCTCTCTCTCTCTCTCTCTCTCTCTCTCTCTCTCTCTCTCTCTCTCTCTCTATATATATATATAATGTGATAATTGTCATTTAAAGACAGTATACTTTGATGGCAGCTCAGGCTATATTTCTTTGTTAATTTGTTCTATAGAAATAGTGGTGAACGATTTGGCCAGTTTTTCCCTAAATATCATGATGTACGACTTATATTTTCATCTGTCTTCTCAATTTCGAAATTTACCGTGGAGTACTGCAAACTGATTTATCTATTTTCACAATTAAAATTCAATATTGAAATGGTAAAGATATCACTATTTCCACTATAGATTATTATTTTGACATTAAAATTATGCCTCGTACCTTTATTGGCTAGTCAGGATAAAGATTTTTACCATTATTACTTAACCTTTGTTGAATTTCACTATGAAGTGATCATATTTTTACAGCTCTCATATAAGTATAGTATAACACAAAAGGCCTATAACTCATTTCATGCTGTTGTCTCAGCAACACCTAAGTGGAAAACCAGGAATATCACATAGTTTGACATTTGCCTGCATTAGCAGCTGAACCCATTGTGAATCCATTTTCAGTCATAATGAATAAATTTAATTAGCAGCAGAACAATATGTTGCACACATGCTTACCGATAAAAGTCAACTTGTCAAGTAATATAGGAGAATCACCACAAATGGGCTTCAATACTTTTTCATTTAGCACTATTATTTCCCCCCACCTACCAATGACTAAGTCACTGTAAAGTATTATATTGGAATTGGAATCTGGTCCTTTGGATTTAATTATTTGGGAGTGGAAATGTGTTATTACTTAGTTGTGATGATATGATGTGATGACAAAAAAAACCCCCAAAAACATGATTTATGAAATGTCATGTTTTTGTTTGGTAATTTTAACTTACAATTTTAAGTATTATTCTTTGCCATTACTGCCTAGGTTGTATCTCCATTTACACTGACAGTGATATTACAGTCATTTATACAGGGACCACTTTACCTGCTGTGGAAGTATGCCTCCAAACCCACTAGTGGAGAACTGAAATAAGATTGACCAGCCTAAAAAAAAAGTCATTTATTCATTCGTTTTCCAAACTGCCCAATCCTCTGGAGGGTCACAGGGGTGCTGGAGTGTATCCGAGCTGCCAACAGGTGAAGGTGAAGTACAGCCTGGATATTTCACCAGTTCATCGCTGGGCATAGAGAGACAAATAACCATTCACTCTCACATTCACACCTATGGGTGACCTGCTACCCTATTGAAGTGCATGTGTTTGGACTGGAGAGAGCCCATGCAGACATGCAGACACAAGGGCCATGTGTAAACTTAACACAGAAGTGCCTTCTTGCTGTGAGGCAAGAGTGTTAACCACTACATGAAAGAAAGGGAACTTAAATATATAACACACTATATTTATGGAAACAGTCTTTGTAGAGCTACGCTTAAGGCAGTTGTTACTACATATACAGTTTTCAAGCTATCAGTGTTCTGCTTCATCACAAACAAGGTGTTGGATTTTCATGAGTGCAGATGCCAAAGATTATGGGTCTTGAGGTTTTGTTTTCCCTTTACTTGTAATAGGATTCGTCCATAGGAGGTTCACACTCTCTTTAGTGTTTGATCATGGCTGTGTACGCTTCTGTTTGTTTTTGCTCCCAAGAGTTTGATTAGTCTCCTCCATTTAGCCGCCACATTACTTTCATTACAGCACACATGCTCGCTGGGGAGCATTGGCCTGATCTTTTTCTCTTTCCATGCAGATGGTAGCCACATTTTACTCTCTCTGGATTTGGCGCACAGCCTACAGCTGTCCCCTACCAGCCAGCATTCCCCTCATGGCACAGCCTCAAAGTCTTAATTAAATATCAGTCCTTTGCTAACTCTGCTGTTGGCCACCCATGGATTAATGGACGAGAAGGAGAGAGTGGATAAGAATAGGTCTTCAAAAAGTGCACAGCAAGAAAATGGTGGAAGAAACACTGATTTTAGGCGTTACGTCCTCTGTGCCAGCTGCTGTCACTGGCAAGCAGACTGGGAGATGATTTGCACTCATTACTGGGAAATGAGTAAGGCCTGAGGATGATGACCACATTACTCCAATTGCATTTGATGTGACTGGAGATGCTGCACAATGTTAATCTCCCTTACTCTGTCCCCAAGATGTGGAAAATAAATGGAGACGGAAATCTCTGTATCTTCTCAGTTGCCCATGTAGTGTCTGATACATATGGAAATGGAGAACTGATTATGTAATTATCCACTCAAGAATATTCCCCTAATAACCAAACTGCTTCCTGCAGGAGATATTTCTAATTATTTTAGCTGCAATAAGTAAAGAACTGATTGGTTATTTGTTATCTAGTACGTCTGTGTTTTGTCACTTATTATCTCAACATACATTCAAATAGGTATGGGTGATGTGACAACAAATAAGATCTTATATATATATATATATTTTTTTTTTTTCCCCCGTATTGATTAACCTTGACGTTTATCACAACATAGGATTGATTGTTGGCAGGTGTGTCTTGGTAATTCATGTTGGTTGAAGAATAAAGTGAAATACTGTATATATTCGGAATATTAACATGGGCAAGATTTCTGAAGATGCCATATTTCATCTGTCAGTGCCAACAGGTTTTGCTGCTCAAAATGATGGAGGGTTCAGAGTTTACATGGTGCGCACCATACATTATGAATTCCCTGTTCTTGTCTGTCTGTCTGACACAGACAGCAGACAGGAAAGAAGCAGTGCATCAGGAAATGAAAATAAAACCTCAAATTCAGTGTTTTTTTTTTTGAGCAGTGAAATCTATACTGTGCAAAATACAAACGGTACTGTGCTGATGAGCCTCTAAATGGAAAATCTACTCATGTGTACCGTATTTATTTCCTCTGTGTGATAGTTCTCAGGTCTGTCCTTATTGAACAGAAATGTCTGAAATGTCTGATCTTTATCAAGTGTTATAGCAATCATATTTTGAAATCATTTTATTGTACGATCCAGCAGAATCGTACAATAGAATACATCACAGGTTGGTAGATATTAGAATACACTCTGCTGCTATTGGCCTCTGCATTTGCCTGACCTCTCAGACTAGTTATGTATATTTTCTCTATCCTATGAAGACATGTGCCCTCCTTTCCCCTTATTCTTCTTGGTGTCTAGGTTGAACATAAAAGCATGACTTTTCTCTGATTTTACATGCTAGTCCCTCTTTTCTGTTCACTCCCCCACTCTGCTCTATGCTCATTAGGGACCAACCTTTGTCTGAATGTTAGAGGCCATCTCTTGTCTGTCATAGTACCAGATAATGGTCACGGTGCTCTTTACCATGCATCATGTTCACTGTGATCTTTGTGGACATCATTATCCTCTCCATGTATTTCAAAAGAAGACTGTGTTTCAGTTTTATCAGAGTATCTGGTCTGATTCTGCTAAGAATTTTTCTTTTGTCCCAACAGTACATTTCTTTTTCATCATACCGCCTTTGAGATGTACTATGTCTACAATTTATATCATTTTATCTGATCCTCTTCTCATTTTGTTTCTGCTTTGGTAAAGTTTCCTCTTATTATCAGCACATTAATCCTTTAGCACCCATTCATAATTGCTGATACTGCTACAATGACTTGTTGTGTGTCGCATAATAAGCAGGTTTGCCATCAATTACTAGTGCGGCAGGAATGAACACCTGCTTCGTTTTCACCCCATTACCTTCCCTGGCACATTACATGCCTTTTAATATATTTAATATAGCTTCGCTTCAAAGCCATATCCTGTTTTTTTTAATTTTTTTTTTAAGTTTTGTCATCAGTGTATCAATAGTCTTACCTTACTCCACGCCTCACACGGGGAAATTTCCCTGTTGGGCTACATCTTTTTCCTCTACTTGTTTCCTTCTTTTTTTTTTTTAAACGTAAAAGTCATTTCCTGTGAGCCGTCCTTCTCTGTTGCACATGCCCGCAGGACACACCATTTCTTTTTGCTTTGAACTCTTTTTAATTTTGCACAGTAGCAGTTTTTTATTAACATATTTATTCATTTATGACTCCTTTCAAAAGCCCTTTCGCGTATGAGCACACCTTTATTCTCTTTCTCTTTTCCCCTCAAGAATCTCCACAGAGAACGGGCCTCACTAATGTAGTGTTAGTTTAATCCCTGCCACCCTGTCACACGCTATTTCTTGGGGTCTTTTTCTTACAAAAGCAGCTGAACAGCCAGAGATTTTAGGCTCTCTCAGGCTCACCAAATTCTGTCTAGACATTATCCAGCCTGCACAGTTTTATGCAGTCAAAGGAGGAGCTTGTCTCTAGCCCCCAAGGTCAAGGTGTCTTTCTAGTCGATGCACAGCGAATCTTCCCCTTCCACTCTCTTACCACCTACTTCCCAGCCTGATGGCAGCCACCTGTCAATGGCTCAACACCCCCACCTAGATAATAATAACCTAGCTAGAGACCAGCTTTCATCAAGTGTCTTCACTCCATTTGAATAGAGCGGAGATTGTGGACTGGGTGCTCGACAGACAGCTGAGGGGTCTTGTCCTGAAATGTTGAGTTCACTCAAGGTGGCAGTGACAGGAAAGGGGATGCAGAGTGGTTATACAATTTAGACAAGGTCATGTGTGGTCCAACAGTTGTGCAGCTGCTTATTGTCTGTTTTGTACTCAGTAGATGCCAGTCCCAATGAAAAAAAGTTTCATTTTTTGAAAGGTTTTTGTGGTTAAAAAAGAACATTCCTAGATTCCTAGAACACATTATACAGTAGAAGACAGGAAATAGCTCCTGAAAATATGTGGAAAGCCTGTGGAGTATATAGTTCAGAATTCTACATTTAGACTGTCAAACCATTTTCTTTTTTTTTTTTTTTAGTTTTTTTGAGAGTGCTGCAAATTATGACCCAATAATATCTGAATGCATAAAAACTAGTAACAGTGGTTCTCTCTCTCATTTGTGAGATACTACAACTATACATTCCAGCTACGCTAAGTAATGCATAGCTCTAATTTGCAGAAATGAGGGGAAAATTACCATTCTTACCATTGTCAGGGTTAATGCACAGTGTAGGTCAGGATTCTCTGGCTCCAAATTGGATTCAAACATATATGACTGTAGAATTTCAATAAAATTGCTAGACGGAGAATCTTCTTCTTGAATTAGGAAGACTAGACTATTGTGGCTCATTGCTTTCTGGTTTTATTACCTATAACAGTTATTTACACTTTTGGCATAATCTAATACTATAGGAGCATTCCATCAGTTTCTCCATTCCCATCATTCCATTTGTCACTTGAGAGAGATTACACTCCTTGCAACTGGGTGAGGTATTGGTGCCTTCACAAGAGAATATTTTGCTTTTTTGAAACCTCATTTTATATAGCCTACTTAGTGATTTTTTTTTTTTATTCAGTTTTGGCTGGGTGGTTAATACATTTTTCTGAAGGGTGACAAAATTGGAATATACCTATTATTGCTTCACACCAGCTGAATTTCCAACCTGGACATAATAATACACATATCTGTGCTGAATACATCATTATTAGCAGTGTTGGAGGATTACTAATCTAATCTCATCTCATCACATAAACTCGCTACTCTCTTTACCTCCTCTCCTTCCTTCAGTCAGATGGACAGATAAGCACCAGACTAAAGGGGGTATTTAAGGTTATTGAGCCACTATCTAAAATCCTCTGTCTCTCATTCTCTTGCCTTCATTGCTACCTCTTGTCTCTCTTTCAGATGCCAAGGAGATCGTGCTGAAAGCTCAGATTCTGGCTGGTGGCAGGGGCAAGGGGGTTTTCGACAGCGGCCTTAAAGGTGGAGTGCACTTAACTAAAGAGTAAGTATGCCCCTGTGTGCATTTCACACTGTGCTTTACTGTTGGAGATTCATTTTTTTTTTTCTTACAACATCGACTTTTGAGTGAGGAAGCACAAAAAGCTCTCTGAAGACAGTCCCTAGACACACAACCATAGGCAGGATTACTTGTGCTGCAAATAAACAGTTTTTCTTTCTTTCAGTGTCTCATTTTTTGTGCAACTACCCTCAATTAAATGGTGAAAAAGTGTTTTTTTGTTTGTGGAGAATTATTATACAGGGTTCCTACAGGGGCTTAAAAAGTCTTATCTGCATTTAATAGTTTAAAAAATCTTTAAAATGTATTAATTTGATATGGTAGGTCTTAAGTTATGATGCCATAAACTGGTTGGCTGTGTTGTATTTAAATGTGTTTTGGAAATGTCCAAGTTGCAAAGAAAGTAATGTTAGTTGACTCAGTTCTGCCCGTTCCAACCTGATAAGTTAAATTGAATTTAGGAACCAATTATTGCTAACTTTGAAGCCCCTTGTGAGAAATGACTTGGAATGATGGGCGCCAAGGCATAAATAAAGACATTTACCTAAATTCTAAGAGTCTGGAGTTTTTGCCAGTATGGCCATGACATCGGAATTCAATTCTGTTCCAAGTAGTTTTAAATAGGCCTCAAGGTGATGATACACCTACCCGAGTTTTAGTGGTCAGACGTCGTCGGGCAGTCTGGAGAGGCCAGTGACATGTGTCTACCTGGTGGGTTCTGAACGATCAGCCATTGCTGATGCCATGGCTAGTCCTTTCTGCTGATTCAGCATGTGTAATTGTCCACCACCCGTCATTCAGTTGAACCAATCTGATTGGTAGAGGGATAGCCCTTGACTAGTGAATCGGTGAACAAGAAGTTTCCATGTGAATACAACTATACCAAGGTACTTCACATTATTACTGTCTTCTATAATTGGCCATTTGCTGCTCATATCGTATTTAAATGACTGTCAGTCAGTGTTGCCTATGGTCTTCATTCATTTCATGAAGTGAGCACTGTTAGCATTGTTAGCATAGTGCGATGTCTCCTTGGTTTTTGTCTGCAACATGCTTCCTCTTCCACAAGAAGAAGCCTGAGAGCTGACAATGCCAGTATCATCTTATTTTCTTGACTTCTCAATACTCTTTGCTGACAACAATGATAGATGACAGTGAGCTCTGTGTTTAGAGAGATGGTCACTTTCCTGTTTTACATTTTGCGCATGGGCAGAACATCCAGACATCTGTAGTTGAATTTACTTTTTTGTGTCAGAGAGATGGAAGCCGACTGGCAACTACATTGAGAACCTTCAAAACAAAGGGACTAAAGACCTGAGGAACACTCTGGACAATTTTGGGTTGACTCAGCATGTAATAGAGCCGATACACACTAATGCGCTTTTCCACTACATGGTACCGGCTCTACTCTACTCAACTCTACATGGCTCTTTTGCTTTTCCATTACGAAAAAGGACCTGGAATCTGGGACCCGATAGTAGTTTTTTAGTACTGCCTCAGTCGAGGTTCCAAAATGTTGGGACGGACACCAAAACATGATGTCACGACACTGCAGACCACTGATTGGTCAGACAGTGTTGTAAATAAATCATGACGTTTCAGTCGTGTGCTCGTCAGGGAAATCTCTCTGTTTATTCCAAACAGATCATTAGTATACCTTCTTCACACGTCATCCTAACACGTCACTGGACACTCAAACTGTTTTCACTTTCCCACCATAGATGTTAGTTGTTTTCCTCCCTCCCATGTAAACCTGAACAGATTCCCATGTGAACCTGTCCTTGGGAACATTCCATTAGCTCAGTGGTTCTAGACCAAGTGCTTCTAAATATACTTTGGATAATAGAGCCCAGATGTTTTCCAACACAGTTTTCTCTGTGACCCGCGATTTACAAAAATGAGACACAGAAGTAGACAGTGAATAGCGAAACATTAATCCACATGATGACAGAACAAAACTACACCATAGATGGTCACGTAGATTCAGCCTTTGGTGGTGGAGGTAGAAATCCAGATGAGAAAATATGCAACGAGCAAGTTTTCGGCAACTTTGAGCAGACAACACGGAAGTAACGCGCCACGTCGGAGTAACGAGTCGAGCTGAGACAAGCCGGTCCCATGTAAGTGGAAAAGCACCATAAGGGACACATACTGGACTTATTGATCACAAAGGGACTAGACATCTCCAAAGTTAGTGTGTGTGATGTGGGCTTGTCTGATCATTGCTATGTTTTCTTTGAGAGTACATTTTCAGTGCACACAAATGTTTCAAAGGAAACAATCAGAAAATGGTGTATAACTGAAAACATTGAGCTCCTCCTCTTGCTGTTTGGATGCCCTGCCCACAAGTTTTCTTAAAAAGGTCTCGAAGATTTTGGAGTCAGATCTGTTATAGATTGTGAACTCATCTTTAATATCAGGTGTTCTCCCAGAGTCACTGAAAACAGCTGTAATTAAACCTCTGCTAAAAACAGACTATCTAGATAAGACACAAATGAACAACTACAGGCCAATGTCTAATCTTCCATTTTTAAGTAAGATAATTGAAAAAGCTGTTTTTCATCAGCTAAATTACTTTTTTAACAAAAGTGATATGAGGTTTTCCAGTCAGGTTTTAGACAGCACCACAGCACTGAGACTGCTCTGACCAAAGTAGCTAATGAATGACATCAATAGAGACAATGCAAACATGTCAGTGTTACTTTCACTGGATCTCAGTGGTGCGACCACATGCAGTCGACCACATTATATTACTTTACCGACTGGAGAACTAACTGGGTGGGTCTGTCTGGCCCTGTACTAAAGTGGTTCAAGACGTACTTAGAGAACAGGAAGTATTTTGTGTCATTAGGTAACTTTACATCTGAGCATACAAGAATTACATGTGGGGTTCCTCAAGGCTCTATCCTGGGGCCTCTTATATTTAACATCTACATGCTCCCACTAGCACAGGTTATAAAGAACAATAATATTAGTTACCATAGCTACGCAGATGACACACAGATCTATATCACAGTTTCACCTGGAGACCAAGGCCAAGACCAAGGCAAATGCATTGAGGAGATTAATGACCGGATGTCCCACAACTTTCTTCAGCTAAAACAAAACTGAGGTAATTGTCTTTGGAGACAAAGAGAAACGACTGCAGGTCACCACAGATTCTCAATCAATACACCTAAAAACCACCAACCAGGCCAGAATTCTGTGTGTAGTGATGGACTCTGACCTAAATTAAAAAAAAAAAAAAACACATCAAGGCAGTCACAAAATCAGCCTACTATCACCTAAAGAACATCTCACTGATAAAAGATCTGATGTCTCAGCAGGACCTGGAAAAACTAGTCCATGCGTTTATCTTTAGTTGACTTGATTATTCAGAACTCATTCAGAACTCTGCTGCTAGAATCCTCACTAAGACCAAAAAACTGGACCACATTAGTCCAACTCTGAGGTCCTTACACTGGCTGCCTGTCCGTCAGAGGATGGACTTTAAAGTTCTGTTGTTGGTCTATAAAGCTCTGAATGGTTTAGGACTTAAATACATCAGTGACCTCCTGACCCAGTATATGAACCCGCCAGACCCCTCAGGTCATCTGGATCCAGTCTGTTGTCAGTTCCCAGAATCAGAACCAGACATGGAGAAGCAGTTAGCTTCTATGCTCTACATGTGTGGAACAAACTCCCAGAAAGCCTCAGATCAGCTGAAACACTCAGTTTATTTAAACCCAGGTTAAAGACAAACCTGTTCTCAGCTGCATTTGAATAGAGTTCTGATTCAGAAGTTTAGATATCCACTGTTTCTTTTAAACTTTAACTTTTTATCTATTTTAATTGATTTTATCTGTTTCTTCATTTTTTTTTTTTTTGTATATTTTAGCTTTTAATCTTAAATTTCTTAAATCTTAAATTTTCACTTTTTATGCCTCGCTTGTGATACTTTTATGTCTCATGTAAAGCACTTTGAATATAAATCAAATAAACTTGCCTTGCCTTGATCAGACCGGCTACTTTTTTTTTTTTTTTTTTAAGTTGAAAAGTCTTAAATTGAAACCTGTAGAAACCCTGATTATATATCCCATACTGACCTTGTGGCTGTCAGTGAGGTCGGGTTCTGTGCGGTTTATTTTGTTTTAAAGTAGAATTACAAAATGTGAAATGGAAATGTCCTTCAGGGAGGGCTTGTCCTAAAATCTTTTGCATTTTTAAAAGGCTCAACAGTAGCATGAAAGATGTTATCTTTGTCCAAGCATTACATACCACTTTAACAAGTTTCTCTGGACTAAAACAATCTTTGCTGTAAAGGTCCCCATCATTTACTGCCACCTTAAAGGCAGAAAAGTGATTTATGACAATTGTCCCAGACATGTATCATCGTCATTCTAGTTTGGTTTGGAATAGCCTGAAACTTTTTCAAAGTGAGATGTGCTGAAGTTCATCGTCCCCAGACAGTGACATGAGTGCACAGTTCACCTTCCTCTCATCTATCAAAGGATGAGTACAACCCCTGGCTTCATTTGTATTCACTTACAAAACCGGAGCAGGCTTACAGAAGCAGCCCTGGCATGCAGGTTGCTTTTAAACAGGGAGAATAAGTAGAGGTTCATTCACAGTGATGTGTAGATGTACCAAAGTGTCTGCAAAAGCTGTGCTTTGTCAGAATGTGTTACATTAATGCCTGGAAAGTGTTCAGGCATATCCCCCTTCATCTGAACAAAGCTCTGTAGAGATTAAGAAATACGTATTCATCTGTCAGTTATACAGCTTTTTTTTTTTTTTTTTCCTTTTTGTAGGTTTATAGTTTTCTGCATTTTAGTTTTCTTTTTTCTTTTTTTTTTTTTTTTTAAATCAAGATTGATCAATAAAAACATGCCATTTAATCTATAACCTCTTTCCTCCAGTCCTGCTGTAGTTGGTGAGCTGGCTAATAAGATGCTGGGTTTCAATCTGACTACAAAGCAGACACCTAAAGATGGAGTGAAAGTGAAGACGGTAAGTGTTTGTTCTTTGTAAAATAAAGAAATATATAGTTTTTCTCTTTATGCTCTTTCTTGTTGGTTTTTTCCAACTTTTTTCTGACCTCATTTCAAGGCTTTTTGAGTCCAGTAATGCAGTTCTGTAAAATTAATGACTGTGAAGGCAGTGTGGCTTTATGTTTTGTTGTTTTTTGTTTTTTTCCTAGGTTAAAATAGTAGCTGTCCACTCTTGTTTACTGTGGGTTTGCACTAGCTGGTGTTATGGCTCATTGCATAAATTGAACTGGGCCCTCTGTGAATTTAAAGTGTTTGGTAAACAACTGTTTCTGTGTGCCACTAACAAGCAGGAATATCATTTTCTCTACTTGCATGCTGCATGCAGTACCTCCTCAAAACAGACATTTCCAGGTGATGAGGCCTTCTCAGTCTGTGGCTTTTGTGTGGGTCTCTCTCCTTCTTTGTCTCTCCTCATCTCTGTTTACCCCTGCTACCCCCTCGTGTCTGCCCAACTCCTACCTCCTGCTTCACCTGCAGAGTTTAAGTGGAATCAAATGGTTTTCGCACTTGTCAGTTTTCTGCAAATTCCCTGGGGCAAAGGACATTCTAAAGTAACTTTGTGTTTTTAGGGATATAGAGAAAAAGGCAAACAACCAATGAAATTAAATGGAGAATATTTACTGTAGACGAGAGTGAAACAAAACATTACTTTGAATTAGCCATATAGTTGTCTACAAGGCAATAACAAGGATCAACAACATTTAGGGCTATACAATATATATTTTCTCCCGTGGTATTATAGTCACATAATGTGCGATGTAAAGTATTGCAAATTGATGCATAAACTGGGGAACAATAACCCCATAAACCTGTAGTTAGTGACTTCAGTGAGATGATCTGTTCTCGACATGGTGGCTCAGTGGTCCACACTGTTAAATCACTGGAATAAGGACCTGGGTTTAGTCCACAGTTGGAACAGGGCCTCTTTATGTGGATTTTTACAAATTATTCCTCTGTGACACTGCTTTCCTTTGGTTTCTCAGAACTCCAATCTGCTCCCAGAATCTTGTATGCTAGGTTAATTCTCCTCTCTCAATGCCTTTGCTCAAAGTACTGGCTTAGATCTGGGACTGGTCCTAAGGGGGTGTTCTGTATGGCACAGGAACAGGTAGATGCAAAGAATGAATCCACCTATTGGACCAAAACAGATTTGCAGCTGTTTTTCTCATTAAGATGTAATAAATTATGACTCTTACACGGGATCAAGTCAATTCTCTCGTTGTTTATTCCAAACAGATCTTTATACCACCTTCACATGTCATCATACCACGTCACTGGACACTCAGATTCTGTTCACTTTCCCACCAAAGATGTTAGAAAAAAAGAACAAAGACTTCCTCAATGTCAGTAAAATGTGTTACACAAACTCCTGTGGAGACATTTTCAAAACAAATAGTCTGGTAGACTCGGTACGGTTTGGGACTAGCTTTGATTGGCGTTACAATGTTAAGCTGATCAAAGTTTGCTTTCACACTCCACAAACTAAACCTTTTGAATAGTGTTTCCCCCTCATCTGTGATGGTGCTGAATTAAGAATTAGCTACAGTAGGAGACGACAAGACAAACAACAAACAAGAACACTCATTCGACTCTTGGTTAATGCAGGGCAATAAAATATGGAACTGCCATTTCTCCCAGCTGTTGTGCTATACACAGACATTAGTTTATGTCATGTTTACCCCCAGTGCCTTGTGTTGTAGTCCACTTTCGGCATTTGGATAATTTGAAGTGGACCGAGACCTAAATTTTTAGGCAGACCAGATTTTAATGCTGTGAGCCACATCAGAGTTTTACTGCACATTCACACCCCTCCAAACGAACCACACTGTCTGAGTAAACAGAAAGTTAGTTAAATATGCTCACTAGCCTAGCAACACGAGTGCTAGATGTATATTGTAAGACAACAGTCTCTGCATTGCACATTTATATTTAAGGTCTTTTCATAGTAAACATATGTGTATACAGACATAAACCCATACTGACGCATCAAGACGCATTGGCCACCATGATGCGTGCTTGCATCGTAGAATGTGTTGTCCATTTGTTTAATACGTGACACAGCAATGCGTGTAATACAATACGTCACCTGCGGGGGAAATATGCAAGCAGTATAGTTTAATTTAACATGTTGTAATATTTACAGAAGAAGATGTCGGTAATTCACTGTAGTCTCTGGCAGAAACTGAGCCACTCGAGCCAAACCGTTGGAGACGGACCTTCGGAAATACCTCTGCCCGTCTAGAATTTGCATAAGCCGAATAAGAGACTGGAATTCCCCATCCTGATTCCATCTCTGCTGCAGCTCAGAGGCCAGACATGCCACCGCCTATTTTTGGCATGTTTTTTCACGCTGCTGATTCAATATCAACATTGTTATGTATTAAAAGCTGTTATGTGTTCTTTGTGCTCTTAAACTGAAGGGTTAAATAGGATGTTCACTAATAAAAAGTGACACCAGCTCATTGAGTTCTGATCTAAATGTACTAAAGGCTGTGTATGTCATTATTCTCCCATGCATTGGGCACGTACCACGGTATTCCTACCCTTAAAATGTCTGGTACAACAAAATGCACTTTTCTTCAGTAGCCATTTTGATCTGAATATCACCCGGTTTGACACCTGGACTGTACCTGACTTAGAGCTGCCCCCTATTGCTCAAGCATTGTATTGCACTGTATGCGTCGCCAGGCTCACTTGCGTACAATGTGTTAACTATGAAAAGAAATGCATTGCTTGCGTTGGTTGCGCACATTGCAAGCGTTGATCAGCATTCACCAAAATCACTTTAGAATGGGCTAAACCCCCACCTATTGTTCTGTTCAATTGTGTTGAAATGTCAAAAATATAATTATTGAAATATCATTATTTTAAATAATTATATTGTTACTTTTTTTTTTTAATTTACAGATTCACTTCTATACAAAATAATCCTTATCAGAATTATTAATCCTGTTCAAAATGGTTCCAGGAAATTCCAATAATGTATTTAATATTAGGGTGTAAATTGTAGACAAAAAAACAAACATTGCAATGTCGCTTTTCCCAATATTGTTCAGGGCTAGTAACCGTCTAGTCTGAAGATGGTTTGTCAGATAACAGCCAGAGCTTAGCTGTCAACCTGCCAATGGAGCTTGTATCAACCTTCAACCCATAGCACCCACAGTGTAGAGAACACCACAGAAAAGGAGGAAGCACTTGTGTTTCTACTACATGGATTTGCTGTCAGTACACTGATAGAGGGATGAGGAGAGAAGACAGGGGAGGATGAGACAGAAGGTGTAGAAGATGGCTGTGGAAGGAGGGTTTACTTCAGGAGAGAAACATAGAGGTCTAAGGGGAAGAAGCAAAAGGCTGGTGTGGAGTATGTTTAGTCTGAGAAGAAAAGGAAGTCAAATGGGGAACTTAAGAGTAGCTCTGAATGACTGGAGAAGACAGCATTTGGACAGAGATAGGCAGGCTGTCTGTTAACGTGGCGCACAAAGAAGGCTATCCATCCTCATTCACGGGGCAATAGGGTGGAAGCAGAACATAAGGCCTGTGCATGTTCAAACAAACACTCCATCCAGAAAACCTGCAGCCCATTAACCAGCACAAAACTGATAGTTTCCTGTCAATTTTTTTCCCCAAATGAGTCTCCTGCTTGCTTCTTTTCTCTGCTTATCTGTCTGACTCGCAGCTTAGCTCTTCTTTGTTAGTGACTGTTTCTCTCATTCACAGTGTATAACATTTTCTCAGAGCTATGCTTCAACCCTGTTCATTTCCCACTGTAGCTGTGGTCAATGTAGTACTCACAGTAGCTTCTATATACAAGGTAATATAAACAGACTAGCTTTTTCGAAGGTTTGCTAATTATACTAAGGAAGTCAATAAAAACAAAGTAGATTTTCATTAAGGCCACAGTTAGGGATGGGAATAATAAGGCTTAATTTATACCTGTGCTATTACAGATTCTGTATATAGCTACAATTCTTCATTGATTCCCTTGTTTATTCCTGTATTGTGAGTGTGGCTGTAGGTTATAGGTTGAAAACAAGCTTTAGTATGTGTATCACTAATTAAAACTGACTCTGTAGATCTTTCAGTCAAAAAAAAAACCAAAAAAAAACCATATATATATATATATATATATATATGTACGCTATATATCTGTGCATCCTGCATATATCAGCAGGATATTTACCCTATGTTACTGTTATGCTGCTGTATTTCTGGAATATATAATGCTGTGTTGCATAGAGACTTATTTCAGTGTAGCGTGGTTGTCTCCCCTCTTACTTGAAATTACTACTATGAAGCCAAGCTCTGGAGCATTTCTTCCTTTCTGCCATGAATCATTCTTGTTACAATTTTCCGGCAGTGTAGACCGATGAGTTTTATGTCATTGTTTTTGCAATGCTCAACTGGTTAAAAAAACATTCCAGCATAACTAAAAAGGAAATCCTTAGCTTGGAGGCATACACTTCAAATGGATCAGACAATTTGGAACAGGATCTCAGCAGGAACCAGCTTTCAGTTCCCATCCCTAGCTACAGTGGGTGGTTCTCAGAGTCAGGTTGTTTTTAGAGCTGACCCCATTTTTCCATCACTCCCTTTCTCTGTTTCTTACCGTGTCTCGTCCAGGTGATGGTTGCCGAGGCTCTGGACATTACAAGGGAGACCTACTTTGCCATCCTGATGGACCGTTCATGCAATGGCCCTGTGATGGTGGGAAGCCCTCAGGGAGGCATGGATATTGAGGAGGTGGCTGCTAGCACCCCAGAACTCATCTTCAAGGTATATAATAATTGGGTTGAACTCAGTATTGCAACATGAAACTCTATTAGTATTCAATACAATTCCTTTAAAAAGTGTCAAATCATGGCCTTTTTACTCAGAGCTCCCACCCAGTAAATGGAAAAAAAGGAGAGATTTTGACATTTATTTGACTCCATTTACAGACCTTAATCCATTGTAGACTCTTGGCTGAGCTCCCAAAATAACTGAGGATAAAACAGAGCCTTGTCATTGTTAGCAGATGTATCAGTTAAGCCATACAGATGGAGGTTTTGTCTGCATTTCCCGTTGTTATTTGTCTTGCTTTTCCTATAGTCTACAGATGTTAGCACAGATTGTTAAGGGCCAGCTGAGATATGTATCATGGTAGATTTCAGATTCTATGGGCATTTCACAGCTGCGGCATTGTTGAACACAAATGTTAGCAGAACGGTACACCTTTTACACGACTAATTAAACTCTGGATAATCCTGACTGAGTTTATAAAGGCTTGGCTAGGACTAATTAAACACAAGTTCAAAAGCCCATACTACAAACACACTTCTTTATACTCACACGGTAACATCCCTCATACATTTCCATCAATGGGGTACAAGGGTTTGATGATCATAAATCCATCTTTCAGTCCCTACTCTCTCTTTTCTCCATGGCTGGCTGCTTGCCACCACTTAATTATCATGTTGGCAGCTTTATACGTCTCAAATTATAGCCCAGTCTTTGAGGTCCTCATTCTCTCAACGCGCCTTACACCATTTGTTTTTCCCCTTCTGTCTTTGTCACTACTACTCTTATAGGAAGTCATAGATATATTTGAAGGTGTTCAAGACGACCAGGCACTTCGCATGGCAACTAATTTGGGTTTCAAAGGACCACTGCAGACACAGGTAATGGGAATGAAACATTTAATGGTCACACTACAATGGAAAATACAGTATACACGCATAGAGACGTGTATTCTCTATCATAAATAGACCAAAGTTTGTCTAGCATTAGTTTTTTCACTGAAAAAAGTTGAAAAGTGTCATTACACTCTACACACCTGCCAGGTGCTGTATTGTTATTCCTGGCAGTGACAATCATACAGAGTTGTGCTTGATTAATAGAACTAACGTGTCTAATTGTACTGTTACTATCATGCCACATATTCATTTTGTAGAGAAGTCATGTAGTCAGGAATGTAATTAATCTCAACCAAAATATGAGGATTTTGATGATAAGTAACACCCAGGTAGAAAGTGCTAATAAGATTAGATTTAAAAAAAAGAAAAAAGACAACAGATTCGACATTCAGCAGTAGCAGCAGTGTGGGAGCTTACATATATGGTGAATTTCAAAGACTTTTGTTTCTTGGCATCATATCTCTAATTTGTTTTCTTTTCCTCTGGCTCTCTGGCATGAGAAATCAGATTAGCTCAGACTCTTGACACATGGAATACATATAAAGCAGCTAAATCTGTTGTCTTCAGCAAAGACGTGTAAGCTTTGATGGCATCTCACTGTGTATGATTTTTTTTTCCTGTAGAATCCTGAACGAGAATTGATTTTTAACGGACAAAGAGAAAAAGAAAGCGTTAAGTGTCACCGTTGTCAATTTGCTTTTTCTTGGTTACTAAGAGCTGGGCATTGGTATGTTTATGTAGGAGGGAGAATAATGGGTCTTAATGTGATGTCAGCATGCCCCCATTTAAAAAAAAAAAAAAGTAGCATAAAGAAAGAGAGAGAAATATTAACGTTAATACTACTATTATTGTGCATTTCTATAATACTATTTTTGCTAGTTCTATAAAACATGCTACATAAAGACTGATTAGATAAAAAACAAAACATGTTTTTAATCTATATTTATAAGGAAGACATAACTCACTGGTGCAAAACAAAAAGTGATGGTGAAGGTGATTTGCCATGTTTTATGCAGCCTGTGTGGGAGGCTGAGTAGCCATGGCTGAGCCGGCTACTCTGAGCTGAACCATCAGGTAATTACTGTCCTCTGTGGACTTCGCAGGCAGCAGATCAGATTAAGAGGCTCTATGATCTGTTCCTGAAAGTCGACGCCACTCAAGTCGAAGTCAATCCTCTCGGAGAGACTCCCGAAGGACAAGGTACCGGCTATCATAGAAAATGCCTCTTTTGTGTGTATGTTTATGTGCTGACTTGTCCTCAGTTTATGTGTGCGTCATGTGGGCCTGTGAATGTTGTGCCTTTCTTTTGTTGCTACTGCCTTTCTTGAATCTATGTTAAAGCCGTGAAAAAAATCACTAACCATTGTATACAGGTATACTGTGCTCTTATACAGACACAAAACAATTATTAGACCATCCTTATTTTCTTCAATTTCTTCTTCATTTTAAAGCCTGGTACAACTAAAGGTACACTTGTTTGGACAAATATGATGATAACAACAAAAATAGCTCAAAACAGTTTAATTTCAGAGCTGATATCTATCAATTTTCCATGTTTTCTTGATAATAACTTCAGTTCGTACATCAATATCTATGGCATTATACTGACAAAAACAGTGCTTTTAGGCATTCCGTGTGTTCTTTTCTGTCTGTTTTAGTCACATGATACACACAGGCGTTAGTACTTGATTGCGTAACCACTGTTTTTGAGGACTTTTGATGGTCTAGTAATTTTTTCCATGACTGTACATGAAAGCTGATGTCGGATTACCAACAGATTTCTTGTGTGTGAATGGAAAACCAAAGGGCTTCAGGATGCAGAGCTTTGCATATTCATACTATGACAATATTTGCTGTAATTTCATCGTTGGTGATGATTAACTAGAGGCATATAGCCTATCATCAACTAGCAGTGCGGTACAAATTACCGGAATAGCTACAGACGTATCCATTTATCACAGTTACTCAAAAGAAATCTCAGTAAATGTGTAAATAACACAAACTTAAATTCAATTTAATCAGTAACTTCCTTTAATAAGGGGTTGATTGAAATCTGTATTTCTTGTTACTGCTCTAGGTAATACAGACTTCATTTATATCTGCATGTCACACTGACCTGCACAGAATGAAATAGAATATTTAGTGTTACTATGAAAGGATTAGACTCAGTCACTCTGAACTTTAATTATGTGCTGAATTAATAAGTACAAAAAATACAAACACAACCTGATATTTACATGCATTGCTCACAGAAAAATCCCATTTACTTTAACTGTGTGTTCTGGTACATATTTGTGTGTTATTAAATCTTGTAAACGCATCACTATTTCTGCATTGATTTATACATTTTATGTTGAACAGGTAAACCAGCCCTTTTGAAGACATATATGTTTGACAAACCACAAAGTTATTTCATTTACACATTAAATATTCTTGTAATTGAGATAAAATAAATCAGTTTAAGCGGCAGTAGCAAACTGCCAATCTCATTTCACCCCTTACCCCTCCCCCTTGGCCCTTGGACTTAGCACTAACCCTTGAAACAGAGCTGCAGGAGTTGAAACATTCCCCTGTGAAATGAGACATCCCTTCAAAACCTGTTGCATCATCAGCGTTTATTGATGCCACTGTCAACAGATACGACAAATTTGTTTCTGAAATAATTCCCAATGTCATCAGTAGCTGTAACCATCTCTGTTGCATGGGCTTTTTTCATCTTTTTGCGGCTATCAACTGCAAACTGCAGAAATATGATTTATAACGGGGGCGTCAAACTCATTTTAGTACAGGGGCCATATTCACCCCATTACCATCTCCAGTGGGCCGGACCAGTAAAATGATAACAGCGAAAAAAGTCAAATTATGTTACGATAATGTTAACATCTACAACATTTCCTTAAAATCTTAATAACATGAACATCTTGAAATGCCTTAAGAAAAACAATCGCAATTTTACTAATATTCTACCTCAGATTATCAGTTTTATTTACACATGTACATTAGAATTTAGATTACAATTACACAAAACATATACTAACAGGCACAATATTGGTAAAAAATGCACTAAATACTCTTTTTCAAAAATATAATGTTTACATTTTTTCAGGTTCTTAACATTTTTTGTAAAAGGATAGTTTGTAAATGTACACATTTTCATGTAATTTTCATTTTCTTACACTAAAAGAGAAAATTAGCATTTTTCATTATTTATAGGTTATTACAATTTTCTTGTACTGATCAGATCCACTTGAGATCTAATTGGTAATTCGTTGGATGTGGAACCTGAATTTACACTATTGATTATTAGTATCTTCAGTGTAATTTTTGCATTTCACAAATTCATCCTGGGGGCCGGATTGGACCTTTTGGAAAGCCAGATTTGGCCCCCGGACTGCACGTTTGACACCTGTGATCTATAATATATTGAAACATCGTTAAACAGTCGATCAAATGATTAAGTTGTTTACAAAGAAAATACATACATGTGTGTTTGTTTCATCACACTACTGCACTTTCGTCTGTGTTTACTTCTATCTTGCCAATGATTCAAACAAAATTATGGGAAATTTCTCCTACCCCTCTGTTCGTAGTGTGCTCCTGAAAAATCTCCATTTTAATGGTTATAACAGCCCTCCGCTTTAGCCCTTTACCCTCTGTCTGATCAAGAATCAGGATAACGCTACCCCTTCACCTGTACATGCATAACAAATGGGTAAGGGGAGGGCCGAGGGGTGAACTGGGATTCAGGGTATGTCATTGTTCTTATTTCCTAATAGTTGTGTGTATATAGAGCCAAAGTGCAATTATTGAAACAATATGAACACATTTAAATGTTAAATGTGCTTCTGGGTGAAAGTAAATAAAATAAAATAAACTTGCAATACATAAAATATAAATTTACTCGCTAACTCAAATGCAAAGTCCTGCAACATTTCTTTGTGTTGCAACCCTGCTGTTGGGAATCTATGGTCAATAGTGACAAACTAAATGGGATTCATAACAGAAGAGACAAAAAAAACAAACTAGAATTGCGCTCAGTAGAGGGCAGACCTCCGCCAAGGGGTGGGGGGGTACACCACTTAGTCCCTCATTTATTTGGACAGCATTTTAAGATTCTGAAGTCCATGGACTATATGAGAAAACATGAGTCGC
>JAPSES010095309.1:0-20734 GCA_029822895.1 Maxillicosta whitleyi | reverse complement strand
ATAGAACTACAAATCTGATCAGACAGGAAGTGCATTCTACTAATAATGGGTTTGTGATTGTTAAAAAAAACAAACAAGGCTTTCTTTTTTCCTACATCCTTCAATTATGACTGAATGTTTGTTTTATTTCCTTTTGTTCAGAGACGTGTACCGCTGCGCCCGTAACAGCAACTGGGGAGATCAGGTACCACTTAATCACAAAGGAGAAGACATTCACAGTGATTCAGAAAGATGATTTATACAAGAACATTTTTCAAGAACTTTTAGTTAACCTACAAGTATGTCTGCGTCCTGGAACTGGTGAAATATTAAATACATTTTATAGGTGTTGTATGGTCATCAAGAATACTACAATAAAATCAAATTTCAGTTGCACCTTCTTTTTCTAGTTTTATTGTGCACCAGTGTTCATAAAACAGTTTTGCCAACCTGCTGCAATGTTATCATAAAGAGTAAGAGTCATCCACATTAAAACAGGGTTCCTACGCAGTATGGAAAAGTATGGAATTTGATTTTAGTGTTTTTCCAGGTCTGAAAAAGTATGGAAAATTTAAATTAAGAGTATGGAGGAATATTGTTGTTTCCAGACGTTTGCCACTACATGGTAAAATGCAGCTCAACTTTCAGACATTCAGTGAATTTTGCCTAAGAAATGTGCTGAAATGCCTGCGGAGGGAGCGGCGTTTTGTAGTCTGAACATAGCGAACAGCAGCGAGACAAGCAAGTGTCAAAAGTTCGGCACTGAGCAGGGATCAGAGATGGACATTCTGAGCAGCGTTGTTCATGCTGCTGTCAGACTTTTTTGGAAGATATGAGCTTCGATTAGGGTTTTTTGTAAGGGGTTGTTGTGTCTTACTTGTTAAACAGTTCATTATTAGGCCTACAAGTAATCACTGTTCTGTGACGTTAAAATTAGCCCCATAGATTTGCTAGTTCAGACGATTAGGGCGGGGTAGAGAAAACCACATAAGCGTCAGTCTGTGTTAAAGTAAACTTCTTTGTGAGAATATCGTACGTCAGAGTGAGGTCATGCATTTTGAGTAATGCATATAGTTATGACATAAAATAGGACACTGACACAAATTCTAGGCCCAGCTAAATATGGTATAGATTTTGGTGGTATGCCACAATAAGAGTATGAGTTTAATTCATTTAAATATATTAGTATTTGGTGGTGTGCTGATGTCTGCAAAACCTGAGAATTTGAGTATGGAAAAAGTCTGGAATTTGAAATTGTGTAGGAACCCTTTTTAAAATTCAAAGGTTGTCTAGATAAAGAAGAATCCCATTGTGCTAAAGATCAACTGAATTTCCTTTATTATTGCTTCCAACCTGAAGGGATGAGCATGGAGTGATTACACAGTGGCATAATCACAGAACAGCAGTGCCTTATTTAGTGCAAAATTGTGAATAAGTCCTTTTTACATTTTCTTTTTACTTTAGCTGACAGTGGATAACGGAATGGAGACAATAGCAGAAAGGTCGGCACAAATATCTGTTGGTCAAACAAACGCAGCAGGATTTAGATTTACCTCAGACCTTTCGGGACCGTCCTATCTTTACATGATCCAAGCCACACTTTACATCTTAAAAGTACAGCCTTGATATTTAAAGTATGTGCACATTTCTGTTCCTCAGCACAACATGGAACGGACACTCATGTGCCAGCTGAGTGGTAGAGCAACATGTCATGGGTAATTTGAAAAGTGGATGCTAAATAATTCTCTGAAATATGCACATCTGTCACCACTGACTGAGGTAGAGTTGATACAGTGAGTGAAGAAGTGCATGTTCTTCTGCATTACTACTCACATGTGATTATGAAAAAGGAGTTAAAACTGCTGAGTGAGAAAAACATGTCACATACTGCAGAATAGAAATGAAGTTCAGTCATTCCTCTTTACTTCCATACACATGCTTTTTATCTTTGTCAACCACAAATCTCCTTGTTTTGTTATAAGAATGCATAACTATCAAGTGAGGTTGATAGCTATTGATTAATATCATCTACCAGTTTATGGTCAACTCTTTCTCCATCACTTTTCTGATATATTTTTTATTGCAACTTCCACACCTCATAAAAGTCAGCAAATATTTATCACTTATCACCCAACTATTTCTTTCAGAGCTAAGGTCAAGTCTGGGTATTTGTATTGAAATCCAGCCTCCAGGGTCCTCTTTGGTATGACTTTCTGGCCCTGGGTGAGAACCACTGCCCTCTCAGAGCCCATCAGGGTGTTCATGACAAAGGCCGGTACAGGGAACACAGTGGGCCGCCTCATGACTCGTCCCATTTCTTTAGTGAACTCATAGTTAGTGTTCAGTGCAGGTGCAACTCCGTTAAAAACCTGCGGTGACAATGAGGGAGTATCAACAGGGGGCTCCAGGGCATGAGCGATGATTCCTGCCAGATCTGAGACGTGGATCCATGGAAACGGCTGTTGTCCAGACCCCAGAGTTCCCCCAAGACCCAACCAGAAAGGCAGCCACATTTGCTTCATAGCTCCACCGTCACGGCCTAGCACTGCCCCTAGTGAAGGGAGAGAGGAAAAACAGAAGAAAATATATTATGTCCATAGAAGATAACCAAAGAACAAAAAACAAGTATTATGATTCTAACTTGGACCAACTAAATGTACAGAAATTGGCAACACACAGTCAAACAAGTATTGTCTGTTTGTGGATATATATGTTTTTAGTGAGCACATATAACTGCCTGCTCATGTTGTCATTCAACAAGGACAGGTTTCTGCTTGTTGTTCTGTTCAGGGTACGGCTGCGGTTCACAGCAAAGGAGTCTGTGTTAGTCCATTGTTGCTGTCAAAACATGTTTCATACCTTATGATTTAGACAAATTTGGATATTTAACTAGCTAGATATGATTTGGGTGTCTACATCTCTCAAACTGTGTGTGTGATTATGCAGGAAGCAAGCATCAATTCGATTCAGATTTGCATCTTTTATCTGTGATCCTCAAAACTTATGGCGAGTGAAAAATTAAACCCTGAGTGTAATGTTAAGTAAAGGTTGAGTACCATAGTGATCAATGTATTGTACTTAATTTACGTTTATTTATTTATTTAATTTAATAGTCTCAACAAAGTTTTATGTTAGACTACTCATTTTATAAATAAATAAAAATAAAATAAAACAATGCACATTTTTCCCCATTACTTTTGAGTCAAACAGCCTGTTAAGCATATGACTTGCTGCTTGCTTGCTTGCCAATATTTTCAGATCTCATGCCATGATTTTGTGATGAAATCAAGTTAAATATGCACTTACCGGGTCTGATGACAACTTGTTTGATGGTTTTTGACACATTATCTGGCAGGAGTGCAGAGGCCTCCCATTCTTTCACAAGTTTTGAAAGGAGATCGAATGGAGTCCAGTCGCTGTCCTCTGTATACTCAGCTGTCAGACTGGGTTTGTAGCAAGCTGCAGGTCAAAATCCATGAATTATTGTCTGTGCTCCATCATTCCATTGGCTGTGTGACATAATGCAAAGCTCAGGGAACTCACCTACACCTGAAACCAGGACCCAGGAGTGTGGAGGTTTGGGTGAAGCAGCAATGGCCTGGGCCAGAGCTTTAGTAGTGTCAATGCGACTGGAGAACAAATCCTTCCTATAACTTTCATTCCACCTGAAGGGACAAATAAAAAAAAGTTAAGTAATCCACTGCTCATTGTGCTCAGGAGCAATATCATTTGGTGAAGTAGTGAACACCTGATTATATCTTAACATTTATGTCTTTGATGCTCACCATCGCAGTGGGTTCATGAGATTCTCCCCAGCCAAGTTGACAGCACTGTCACATGATGGGAGGCCATTAGACTCCAAGTCCCCCTGGAGATGTACAATAACCTTAAATTATTACTCTGATAAGTCTGAGAATATCAATAACCAAGTTGTTCACTTCTTTAATACAATTCTAAATAAATGTAATATCATACCCACGTGATCTTCCCTGGACCAGGCTGACGTGAAACCACTGTAACCTCATGACCTTTGCTCCTAAGCAGACGGGTCAGCTCCCGGCCCACAAAGCCAGATCCACCTCCTGCAACGAGGACAATGAAATTGATTTTAGAAACCGGAAGTTAATGTGTGTGATCAACAAGAGACATGAGTGGAAAAAAAGAAACATATGTTCACAGATTTGATTAATATATAATGCGAATATGTTACATTACGATGCATGCACAAAGCATTTGGCCAAGTTAGTTATCATTGAGTTATCAGGATGGCAGTGGTACATAACTGAGGACTGCGCATGCGTACAAGACATGCTTACAAAACCAACTGGCCACCGCTTTAGCAAACTTAGCTTTGAATGACCGTGCTACGAAAACATTAAGATCTCCCAGGCTGTATCAAACATATTTCGCACATTTTTCCTCTGGTAATTACCTGTGGTGCACTTGTTCAGATAACGTTTATAGGTACAAAGCTATCTGGACAAAAGCTACAGCTGGATGCGTTAACATGTCACATTGACCTTTTGTAGATACTTTAAATTATCTTAAGGTAACCTGGTGTTATAGCAGCTGAAGGAGCGTACATACCTACTACAACTCTCATGTCCACCGCTTTCCCGTCCAATGGTGAAACTACTGAAATAAATACAATGGCAGGTTATGTTGTGTGCGACTCGTACGGCGTTTGTTTCGTGTTTTCAGGTTTTATGAACCAATAAGATTCCCGTAGTCATGGATACGTCATATTGTAGTTAAAGGGGAAGACCGGTGAGAAAGAGTCGTAAAATACAGATAGTCCAATCACGGACTTATTTTAATAGTTTTATTACCTTACCCTTGTTTGCCAAAACGTCACGTAAAAAAAAAAAAGTCCATTCCTGCGCCTTGCTTTAACCTGAATCTTGACTCAGTATTGTAGTTAAGATTTATTAAATTGTTCTGGTCAAAACAAGACATCGAAATTAAATCTGGGTTCAACTTTGATACAGCACTAATTACTAGGTATGTAGAAGAGTTCTTCATACTTTCAACACTTCATTTTAAGTTTAAAAAAAAAAACCTGAGCCTGCTGCTACATTTATAGTCTTCATTGTCCATTTCTGTGGGGGGGTGGCCTGGCCATACATAAAAAATTAAATGTACTAGTCTAGTTCTATGACCTAGTGATTTGAAAATTTAAGTAAAGATTAAGAGATTAATTTAAGATTAAGTTTAAGAGGCAGTTTAGGAAAGAGTTGGTAAGTAAAGGCTTTTCACAAAGTGTGTGTGTGGGGGTGTAGACATTTTGTTGCAATATGCACAACCTTTAAATTATGCAATTAAGATTTAAGAATGTCGTGTTATTCTGTAGACATGAATGAGTGTCGGAAGATAAGAGTTACCTCAAGTCACCCAATGCCAACAATTGACTGGCTTATAATATAAACTGGACTATCAAGTAGACGGACGACCTTCCATAATCAATCTTTTATTACACAATTTTTTTTTTCCAAAAACGCATACAAAGTCTTCATGTATCCAGGTCAAGGGCAGCAGTCTCTGCATAGAAGTTGACACAGCTCTGAGAGTCCAAGGTAGTTGAGAGACACAATCCCTCCAATGAGTCCTGGGTGAGCCCTGTTCTCAGTTGGACACACCCAGAATACCTCCCCAGGGAGGCATCCTCACTAGACCCCTGAACCACATCAGCTGACTTCTCTGACATGGAGGAGCAGCTGTTGTACTCAGTTCCTCGCCCCATCTCTAAGGCTGAGCTCGGCCACCCTGCAAAGGAAACTCATTTCGGCCTTGTATTGGCGACCTTGCTTTGTTGGGCATTACCCAGAGCACATGACCATAGGTGGGGGGTTGGAATGTAGATAGACCATTTAGCGGCCACATCACTGTAGACCCCTGCTGTACCCTACTGTCACTTGTGAACAAGATCCCAGAGATACTTAAAACTTCTCCTTCAACCCGGAGTGGGCACTCCGCCCTTTTCCAGCCGAGGACCATGGCTTCAGACTTTGAGGTGCTGATCTTCATCCCAGCCGTGATCCTCCTGCCAACAAACCCTGCTGAAAACTTGAGTATATAAAAAAATATACATACATTAGTTTATCTGTTCACCTTTGAGGAAAAAAAACCCTTCACTCTGTACAAACAGAAAATACCAGTTTATAATTCAACATGATGCATTAAGTTTAACTTAAAAAAAAAAAAAAGTTGTGAGAACATTACTAGCAATCAGCTGCTTTTGATTTGGGTTAAATTACCAGCTGGTCTGGGATCAGACAAACGCTTCGGTCAGTCTTTGTCACAGCACTCCGCTTTGAGAACATACTGCTTTGCGGTTGGGCTACAATTCGGCCTTTTGTTCACATCATCTCCCAAGACACAGTTGTGATGTCATGAGTGGGAAAATCATGATTTTATACTCACATTCATGTTGGAGCTTGAACGTCAAAGTCATCACCATGACCATCCTGTCAGGAGTCAAACCAGAACACCGTCAATTAATAGGCGAGATTTGATCTGACTGGTTTTTTTTTTAGGTCTGTCTGCTGATCAGAATACGCTTCATAGGTTTATGTCATGGTCCCCCCCACTATGAACAGAGTTCTGTAGGAGGGGCTTCAGTCGGCCTTTTATTTCATCACTTCTAAGCAAAGGAACATGTAAGAATGCATACACCTGTGCTGTAATCTCACCTGATTTGTCAGTCACATCCTAGTTCCAGGTGTCAACCTGATAAGAAAAAAAAAGACAAAAGAAACAAGAGTCATCAGGACAAGCCTCCTGTTGGTGGTCAGAAACAATGCGACCACCCTGTAGACAGTACTTTACAATTATACATGACTTCCCGTTTGTCATCTAATTTTAGACATTAGACCAGGGGTCACCAATCTTGGGCCTCGAGGGCCCGTATCCTGCATACTTTAGATAATTTCCTCTTCAACACACCTGGCAGTCATCAGGCTTCTGCAGAGCTCGACAATAGGTTTTATTATTTGAATCAGGTGTGGTGGAACATGGAGTACAGGGGTACATATTTTATCCGACACCGGCCCTCGCGGACCAGGATTGGTGACCCTTGCATTAGATGCACCTTTCAGAAACTGGTTACAAGGGACCGGTTTCAAACCGCATTTAGATTTATAAAATAAAATACAGATGTTAGTGACGTTGTGATAGCTCCTGAGAGCATTTTACTCATGATTAAGATCATTAGGAACATCTCTGCTGCACCTGCACATTTCAATGTTTGCTGTGAAAGTGCTCTTCAAAAACCAATTCAAATATTTTCACCAAAATAGTTAACTCAATAGGGATAACACAATAGGGAGTCTTAAAAAAAACATTGATCTTTAGTCCCATCACCAAAATCTGGAAAACTCACTCGTATCTAGCTAGCTTAGCACAACATTTGCTAAATTGTAGCGGCTGCCTTCGTTGTTCTACACTCCATGGTTATACCACAAACTGTTTATGGTCTGTACAGTAAAGATACTAGTTTGTTAAATAAACATGTGGTTTGGACTACTCAACGATCCTGGTACTACTCGCAGTGCAGCTTACCCCAGTAACAGCTCCATCAGGCGGCCTACTCATGCTCGGTGCGTGGTCCGATGAGCTAACTGCTAACCGAAATGCTAGCTACACATTCTGCTATATAGTATTCGCCATGTGGCCTACGGTCCACCTTTATAACATCGACTTCACTTCACTGAAGATCTCAATAAGAATTCAATCATAGTAGCGCTATCGTGAGGTAGTGGACACATGACAGGGCAACAACTTCTCTCTTAACCACACAGTCCGGATGTATGTAGTGGCTCTAGATTCCCTCTTAGCGGATTTAAACAGTCCACCGACCAATCACAGCTCAGCCTCTTCTTCTTCTTCTTCTTCTTTTATTGTCAGCTGGTTCAGGAAAATACCGCCATCTGGAGTTTGATTTAAAAAAAAAAAAAAAAAACAGTACTGTTGCTCGGAAAACAAAGACTTTTTAACCTGGAAACTGTAAATAAATTCTTTTAAATGTCTTGTATCTATTTATTTAATGCTATGTGTTATTTAACATTTTTAAATGATTAATAAGTGATTAATTATCTGATAAGAAGCCAATACTAAATCTTTTATTGGTGGTTCCAGAGCTTGATCATTGAAAATGTATTTGTAATGTAAGTTTAACATAATTAGATTGGTATACATTGATTATTCCATCCTCATATTATGTCTGGTGGTTCATGCCTGTTTTAATTAATAAAAATATTTAGCCTTGATAAAGTATGGTATTACCCATTTGTAGTCAAATTAGACTCTATCATCTGGAAGGGAGCAGGTTTTTTCAGACCTTGAATGTTTGGAGTATGAGACGGCTGTACCCAGCCTGGATGTTTTGAACCCCGAGATAAAGACTTTTCAGGCCAGACTTAATACATTGATATACATGTAATTACAAGAAATAATTGAGCATCTGCACATCTATCCTGTACTCCTGTACTATGCACAACACTCTCCACTATGTACAGCACTCTTCTTGAGTATTTTCTTTTCTTGCATGTGAATTGTTAAGCAGCAAAAAAAAAAAAAAAAAAAAAAAAAAAAAATCCTTGTATGTGCAAACTTACTTGGCAATAAAGACCTTTCTGATTCTGATGTGTACAACAGATATCTTAAGAGGATTTCATGTGTCCATCTTTACATCATTTGTATATTTCAAAATAAAATTTAAACATTTTATCTGAACCAATAATGACTTTCTACTTTTTTAAACCTTAGATTATTAGAGTAGTTGAAAGTTACTAAAATTGAAACGTTTTGTCTGAACCATTAATGACATTTTAACCTTAAATTATTGTTAAGGTATAGTTATATCGGTTAAATATATTTAATTTTATCAGATGAAAATAAATCATGCTAATTATGCCCAGTAGGATTGTGAAGTGAAACATCAAGACCAGGAGGGTGAAACAGAGGTGAAATATCTGGCAACCATCTATAAAACTGAATCATTAAGCCATGCAATGTTTGACTTATGAATCATAAATAGACAGACAGACAGACAGACAGACCCACCCACACACACACAAACACACACACACACACACACACACACAGAGAGAGAGAGAGAGAGAGAGAGAGACAGACAGACAGACAGACAGGGAAATTCAATTATTCAGCAGATTTGCACAAAAAGATAAAACAGATAAAACAAAACAGGCAAGTTAATAACTAGATTAACATTAGGCTTCTAAAAAAAATACAAGCTAAAAAACTTTTTTCTCAAAAAAAAAACAAAAAAAAAAAAAAAAAAAAGTCCCGTACAAATCCTGTAAACAAAAATGCCTATAATTAAAAAAAAAAAAAAAAAAAAAAAAAAAAAAAAAAAGCTGTAGAAAACTAAATGCATTGTCAATTTGCAGTATTTACACATATCAAAATGAAAAGTGGCTCATTAGATTACGCATGTCGTGTTCAAAGCATATAAGTATATTTTGAGATGTATAACTATATTTGTTATTACATTTAGATACTAAAAGGGTTTACATTTTAGAAGCTGCAGACCCGGAAGCGGTGTATTTGGTGACGGAGGACAGCAAACACGTGGTTTGATAAGGAGATAAATAGAGCCGCAGCTTCATTAACATCCTCTCTTCCTTGTTGCGGTGATGAAGGGTGGTCATGTTTGTGGCGGAGAGACCAACAAATCACACGTGGTGGCTCCATATGCGGTATGTTTCTATATTCAGCATCAGTTCTTATGTCTTTTATCGCAGTCGATGTATTTATTTAATAATTTCCCGGTGTTTGCTGCGGTTATTTGCGGAAATTGTCACTGTTAGCTTGATGCTTCTGAAATAGCGCCAACCGACCTCATGGCCTGCTCTGAACACAGGTTTTATTCGACCCAATCCAGCTAAAACGAAAATGATGCAGAAAGACCAGATTTATGGCTGTAATTCTTAAAAACACGGTCGGTCAAAAACACGCAGGTGGATTTGATTGTAGTGAATCTGCGCGTGCCTGCAGCCACGGGCCTCCGTGTGAAAGTCGCCACCTGCTGCAGTAAATCTGACTAAACCCACAACTGTACGTAGTAGCTTCAACCAAAAGCCAGATTGAGTTTGTGGTCATTTTTGCATCCCAGTCAAACCTTGATGATGAGTTGCATGTGAGTCCGTGTTTCACCTGAAGCCGATGATTATCCTTTCACTGCACTGACTGGTTTGACTCCATAGACTGTGATAAAGATGGTGGCATGAGTTGCACTTTTAATACTTATCTGTGTGTTTATGTTTTCGTTCTTCAGCATTTAATCGCCTGTGCTGAATATTGGCGCCCAGGAAAAGGTTAGTATCATCCTTTAGTACGTTTGAAGTACTAATTTAACATAAAAATGGACTCGGAACTGAACAGTATTTTACTTGAACTCTTTATTTCTTCTGCTCTTACAGGTAAAGGATCCTTCAACCCTACCGGTAGCTCACCGTATATATTAGTTTAAACGTAAGGGCTTGTTGGGGTTTTGTTTGGCTGCTGTTGTTTTTTTTTAACATGTAAATCTGTAAACTGTTCTGTTTGAATTTCCTGGAATTTGTAAAACTGTAACAAGACTTTACTAACCTGGTTAATAAATCTAAACTGTCACCCTATTGTGTCTTTTTAATATACAGAAGTTGCCTGTAACTCATTTGTCCATTAATCACATGTATGTGGTAAACGGAATGGTGGATCAATAAACTATAAAAATGCAAATAAACTTGATCACTGTATGCTGTAGTACAGGAAAACTTAAAATGTTAACAAAAGGTAAATTCTTGAACATCACTAAGAAAAGAGGTTGACACTAAATGTCAGGCTTTGAGTTTAGGTTTTGAATTGGGTCTAGTCTGCAAAAATCTCTATTGGTGGTTAAACAAGGAATAGAGTTACATGTCGATGCGTAGGCCTAACTACTAATGCAATAAGATTATAAATGACTCAAAACGACTTATTTAAAAAGGAGTACTGCACAGTGAATCCCAAGATTCTGTTTTTGGTGCTCTTAACTGTCATGAACAAGAATGCATTTTTTTTATTTCTTCCATCTATTTGCAATAAACCAGAATTGTTAAATGTAGAGTAGATGAACATACAGCACAAAGAGGAAAAAGGATGCATGGGGACTTATGTGGTTAAAATGTACTTTGTACACATAAATTCTATTTGTAGAGTCCTATACCATAACAAGGTTGCTTTGCAGAGGTTAAAGGTCAAATATACAGTAGATGAAAGAAAATGTCCTGGCCATCCCCCATCCTTACACTTCACACCAATACATAAATGAACAAGATGCATGTAAACAAACTAGTGTTAAATATTTTAATATCAAAACCTGTTGTGCACCAGTTGGCCAGGACTGCATCACTTTATTGAATGAAAAGTTTTCTTGCAACTGTTATAGCACAGTGACGTTGTGATTGATTATGTTGCGTTTCATGATCATTTATTTACACTTTCATGCTTAACAGCAAAACAAAGTAAAAACCAAATGTATAAAAAGTGCTTACATTTCTGGGTTTACATTTACCTCTACAACTCATTATACAGTTCCAGTCTATTTTCACAATGAAAGGTAAATGCTTAAACATATTTTATCTTCAAAATAACATTAAAAGCTTTCAGCTGGTCTTTTTTTTTTTTTGCCAGATTTTCTTGAAGCCAAATTAATTCAGGCTCAACAGTTACTTTGACCAATAAGCGCTCCACCTGTAGTCGACCCATGTTCAGTTTCATAGTTCTACTTGTGTGTGCTCACTTCCTGCAGTGCTCATGTTCCATTTTTCACAGTAGAAACTGTGTTGTTTGTACTGTTAGCTTCTGAGAGTGCCATGTTTTCTGCTTGTCCACTCCGAATCTTTTTAGTTGCACCTGAGTCCGATGATGTGCCCTCAAAGAGCCGAGCCATGAAGGCAAAGCCATTCTGTTTGATGTAAGACTTTCCAGCAAAGGTGTAGAGGACGGGGTTGGCACAGCTACTGATGAAGGCCAGAGCTGAAGTCACAGCACGACTGGACTTCCAGATGTGGTCCAACCTGCAGAGAGGCAAAGCGTCTTAGACCATCATCTCAGTATCAAGAAACATTTGTTGTGTGTGTGGGGTTTTTTTTGTTTTTGTTTTAAATTGACATACAGGTTCATTTCAATAACTCAGAACATCATCCAAAAGTCGGTTCATTTCAGTACAGAGTATTGAGTACTATACATGCTCATACTTATCAGTAGTCCATCATTTTTGTGTTGAAAAATCCTCTGTTTTTTATTGGTCTCAAATAATATTCAAATTTTCTGAGATACTAAATGTTTGGTTTTGTTAGCTGTAAATTATAATACTCCAAATGAAAAGAATAAATACTTGAAATATATCAGTTTGTGATAAATCTATATATAAATATGTTTTTTTTTATGTTTTAATTGACTGTTTGATGATGTTCTAATTTATTGAGATGTAACAGGTTCATATTATTAATTCTATCGCCTTCAATGGCATCTCACTGCTCCTAACGTGTGCGCTATGTGCTGATGCTAATGCAGGTACAGTGTGTGTGTGTGTTTTATGGTGGATAAAATGCAGAGACTGAATTTTCCAATGGGGAATATTAAAGCAAGTTGACCTTTCAGTTTTTTTTAACCTTTCAACAAAACAAAAAGATTCATGTCTATTTATATTAGATAAAGAATGAATGGATAAACAGGAACAAACATACACTTCAATAGTCCAATCCAAACCAGAGGAAAGAGACCTTTTTCAGGCACTTGCCTCTGTCCCTGATTTGTTTGACTTTGTTTATAGTATTTTAAACATATCTTCTTGAGGTTTATATTCTTGTCTTTAGTACTTGTTACTCACTTGTGTTTCGTGGGTGAGGTGTCATCATACCACTCTGCTGCCACCTTCAACAGACAGACACACACAAAGTCTTACTTAGAAAACCATGTATCTGGACTTGTATGTAATAAATGATGTGGTAAACGCAACTTCACAGACCTGGATCATGTTGATGACATGGTACGGTATCCAGAAAATGCCAAATGTCACCACTATCGCCAGGATAAGTTTCTCACTGCGGATCTTTCTGCGGAACTTGGTCTGCCTGAGACGTCTGAGGATGAGGACGTAGCTGGTTATGATGACTGCATATGGAAGAATGAATCCTGACACTGTTTCAAAGGCGTATTGGAACCTCACCTGTACACAGAAAGACAGGACCACAAACATATCATCACAAAATGTTCAATACAACACAGCTGATTCATGTTGTTTAACACCCAAAGTGGTAATTTATTGGATAGATAATTCACAGACTACATGACCTTCATTTTCTACAAATCATATACAGTAGTCCTTATGGCTGCAAATTCTATGAGATTTTATTTTTGATTTTACTATTATTCTTTGCATGTTTTCTGTACATATTTTATAACAAGTCTGTTCGGTTTGTGAAGGTAAGAGTTTGATGAATGTAGTTTGAAATATGGAGTGAATCAGAGAAAAATAAACAGTTTTAGGTTAACTAGGCAGGCCCCCCCACCAAACAGTAATTTTACATTTACCTACATGTCTATTAAGACTTAAATAATATTCTATGTAATGAAGACTGAATCAATGTAATAATGTTTTTGTGCTCAACTTGAAGAGAGCATCTCAAGGCGCCCCTAAGATATCTACTCCAAAAAATACAGAAATCTTGTTGCATGAGCAGTGTGAGTAGATTTAAAGCTGCAGTGTTTAATAGTTTTTAACAATGATCATTCATTCATTAATTTTCCAAGGGGTATATTTGTCGATGGGGTCACAGGAGTACCAATCCTGGTTAACAATGAGCAACTGGTACCCTGGATACCCACTAAAGGGTACTGGTACCCACCACAGGGCGTCTGTGACAAAGATTTGGCAGAGGTTGTTATATAGGTAGGGAGGTGGAGTTATTGCCAGAAAGTTATAATTTACCAATTGCTGTCCAGAGTTTCACAGAAGTAGCTCCATTGCTCCACGCTAAAGGAATGTCTGTTTTTATACAGTGGTATGACATGGTGCCTGATGGTTATCTGGTTTTTTATTTAATCTTTTGATGTTAGCACTAGCTCTGATAGGCACAACCCATGAAGATGGATGGATGGATGGATGACAGAAAAACAACAATATCAAGGTGTAGAACAAGGTGTAGTGATTGTGATCCATGTTTGGATCATTTAATGCATGAAGCTATAAAATCAAATAAAATCATTCAAATCAAGTAATGATAAAGTGCTCTATTACACCGAATAACAAAATCTATCTAGTCTGGTTTTATACAAAAACTACTCACATGTCGAGGCAAGGTGTGGTTAGGAGCACACACTAGTCTTATTCTTTTCCGCTCATCGTAGTCTTCTCTCACGTCCCGAAACACCAAGGAAGGGAGGGCAAAAAGCATCACCAACACCCACATGCACACAATTACCCTCCTCACTATCTTCCTGCTGGCCACGACCATCACTTTCTTTGGAAACACCACAGCCACCAGCCTGTGCACGCTCATCAGTGTGATCAGGAAGATGGAAGCATACATGTTGGCATTGCACAGGTAAAACAGCACCTTACACATGGGATCACCAAAGATCCACGTCTGTTTGGCCAGGTAGATCACAAAGACAATGGTGAGAGCCATGAGGAAGCCATCAGCGCAGGCCAAGTTGAGGATGAGGAGGGTGGTGACTGAGCGACGTCGGATACGGGCTAGAATGCTCCAGACGATGAATAGGTTGCCAGGGACACCCAGGAGGAAAACTAAGCCAAGAATGAGGGCCCCCAAAGCAGTGGAGAAGTCATTGCTGACGATGCTTTTCTCCTCTGGGTTTGTGATGTTGGTTACGTTAGTATAGTTACTCATCCTAGAGCAAGTTTTGATCCTAAGGGAAAGAAACAAGCATTAGAACCAATTAGAACAGACATAAAGGCTTGGCTTAAACCTTCCACGTTCCCAAAAAGTGTATATTAACCCATAAAGACCCAAACCAATCCACTGATCTGAAGTGTCTAATACCTGTTGATCCATTAATCCTATCAATACATGTAAATAATTAGTCTTAAATGCAGTTTGTCATGACATGGTCATCAGATATGACACATTTGGACGTTCAGAGGTTCCGTAGTGAACATGGAAACACCATCATCTTCTACAACATTGATTCACCAGTAAAACCCATGGAGTTGGATCAATGACAGTGGATGGAGAGTTACTGTTAGGGTTATTGTTATCATCGCTGAAAATAGGCTTTTTCTACAATTTCTCTGTTTTGATAGAATAACCTTTGACTTTACTCTGTCTTTTAATAAATATTGACATTAAAGGTAAGAAATTAAATATAGGAAGATACATGATTTACAGTAAAAAAAAAAAAAAAAAGCAAAATACAGAGAATCATTTTATATTAAATTGTGGTAAATAACTTAAGAAAGGTTAAAATAGAGAAAATTCTATTTGAGATCTACAAAAAATCATAGTGCTGGGTCTTTATGAATTAAAATTTAGCTCAAAATACCTCAGAATACTCCTGTAAACCTGCCTACTCCTGAGATTTATCATTTCAGTGTCTGTTGCTTTAAATGAAAATGAGCTGCTGCTGTTGTCCACATCCATTTCCTGTCAGTGCCATGGATACCATCATCATGACACCCTGGTAAATCATGGCGGAGTGTCAAGACGGTCCTGGTGGGCCCTGGACTGTCTAAGTCTGCATCCATAATGGTGCATTTAATGATGTCTGTCTGCAACAATTATCCAATTACATACTAACACAACTGAAATCAGATGAATAAAGCTGATAACTCTAGCAGACATGGGTTATTGTCACAAACTGTTCATGTACTTGCTCGCCTGCTGTGCATGTAGTCAGTAGTATAATAATACAGGGCTGAGCAGAACTGAACTGCGTGACAGCTGATAATAGAGACAACAAGGACAGGATGGCCTGTAATTCAGAATCCACATTGATTTAACCGCTACTTGTCAAGAGTAACATCTTGTTTTCTTCTTGAAAGAGTCACATGAGAGGGCTTCAGCAAATCAGAAAAGATCTGTATTGACTGATAAATACCATATTAGGTTGTAGATGTGGGTCTTTGCGTCATCTTCACGTCTGTTTTTGTCTGTCCATGTGAAAACTCCAGATTTTCCAAATTAAAGTGTGCTGGACCAACTCTTTGTCCACATCTAGCATTTACCACAGCAGATCACCGGAGGGCCTGAACTGTCCTTGTTGGCTGTTTCATCATCCATCTGAATATTACTGTCTGATCTGTCATGATAGTGATAGAGATTGACCCAACAGCTCTGATGGATAAAAAAAAAAAAAAAAGCAGGAAATGGTCTGAAGCTTCTGAATCAATATTTAACATAGTCATAGTTGTGATACTAGAAATACAGCCTGCAGATTTTTCAGGCCCAGTTAACTAAAATCTTGCTGTGTTTATTTCTCTATTGAGTGAAGATTTTAATTTTAATTTTTCACATTATTTTAAATTTTCTGGTGAAAAAGGGAAAACTAGTCATTTTGTTGTATTGGATCTTTAGTTAAATTATGCTTTTTTTGGTGTTGGTGGCATTGAAACAACAGTTTAATTTACATTCTGCTTTTTTCCTCTAAATTATTAATACCAAAATGTATACATTTAACCAATGCATAAGTATAAAAGTAAGACTTTACTTCTTTGCATTGGACACATTTGACTTTGTTGCTTATTCCTGTTTGTTGTGAGCTGTTACAAATGCATGTTGATACGGATCTGTTCTGCTACGATATCACCGCATTCACGGATTTCTGCAAAATGTTTGAAAGACAGAATGAAAGATTACCATATCTGATATTGATCTGTATCTTATGCTTATATGTGGATATTGTGGATATTTTGTCAACACAGATCGGATCTAGTAGAGACTGATGTAAAAAGAGGCTCGGAGAAGAAATAAGAAAAGTTTCAGTTGTCTTATTAGATACAGGGTCTTTTCGCTCTATCCCTCACGCCTTCTAAAGTTCCCATAAACAGGCAGTAATAATTCATATGCTCTTGAAGGAAATGGTCTCTCACTGTAGATAATGAAAATAAATTGACATAAAATTAAATATATAAATAGGACCTGTGCATCTTTATTGCTTGTGTTAACAGTTCTGCTGTGGGAAAAACACTGCGTCGTTAGTTAAATATAAGAAAAGGTCACACAAATTGTTTATGATACATATGTTTATTTCTGTTTGGACCACAGTGATTGTTAGTCTTCTTGAGGTCCACAGATTTCAGGAAGGAACACAAAACGAAACTATGCGTATACGAATCCAAACATAAAATTAGACTATCCTGCATAGCGACAAATAAATGATTTGCTTTTTGTTATGATTGACCTTGAGTGTGTTTGTCAAACTAGCTGAAGTTTAGTGATCTATAGTTATTGGAGACGACAATATAGTAATACTTTCTATTTTTAGGTCTCTGTGTTTGGTATTTCTGTGTTTATATTTATAAAGTAATCTGTTCACAACATGATTTATGGATGGATTATATATAGGGAATAAAGAAATGAGGACCCTGGTGCTAAAAATACTGAAGTCACAAAAAAAGTCTAGTTTGGATTTAACTAAACAAATGCAACATGTTTATATGCTCAACTTGAATTGTCTAAAAAAAATTCTTCAAATGATCTATTTTACTTGTATGACTGCATCATATGACATGCCCTGCACCCTGGATAACAACCAGTACAGTGCTTCTTAAGTATTGAAAAACATCGTCCAATAAGCCTAAAGGTAGTTCTACTTGCCAAGCGATTGCAGTATCTTGCTTATTTATGGTTGAATGTCACTTGAGGCTTATATTTGACAGATTACAGCAATCCTTTTTACCATAGAAATATCAGGTGGGGAAAGAATGCAACAGGCCTTAAACCCATAAAATGTTTTTTTTTTTTTTTCCTATCAAGGGATGGCTGCTGCTCCAATCACATGACTGAAAGACTGTTTCTGCCTCAAACTGGCTTTGAAGGATTTCACTGATGAAGGCTGTATTTGATAATTTGATTGATAATAGCCCACCCAGTCCCCTTTACCCAATACAACCAATAACCAAAACTGGTTCTGTCAGACCTTTAGAACTATTTCAAGTGTTAAGAAGGACCATGTGGACTACAATTGAACTTTCATCAATGAAAACACTTCATTTTGAAGCAGAAATCACTATTTAATGACAAGATAGTAGGTGCAGGCAATTTATGGGGTATGGGAATACTGGGCTGGAATCTGCCAAATGTAAGCCTCATAAATGAAGTAAATAATTGATTGGCACATAACATTGCCCAAAGCCTTGTTGTTTTTCTACAGAAGAGAATGGTTACCATCCTGACACAGCCGCTAAAATATTCATGTCAGGCTTTGTAGACAGTGCTGAGGCTCAAACGCAGAAACAGCATGCTTAAACATGTCAAATATTATCACCGCAACGTCAGAAAAGAGCAGTGTCTCGAAAGTCTTCTATTTAACAGTTGTTATTTTTTCTCATCTTCAGACTTTCACATGGAGACATCTGCATGAAGTGCATAGGTCATGCACTACTAACCCTTTAAGAAACTAAATTTATCCAATGTAAGTCTAATATAATCACTTATACTTCAGCTATTCAGTAGCCTACTATCCCTGACTCACCCTTTCTAATGAAGAGTAATGCAAAAAAGATGATAATTGGCTCTGGGCTCAGTTTGAATCTCTGGATAACCACATTTCCCCATGTGAGAAAATGAGATCAAGAATTTATTTCCTCATTAAGTACAAATTTCCATTCTCTGGTCCCACTAAAAACCAGGAGTTTATTTATCCCTAATGGCTTTTTATATGAGTGAATAAGTAAACACACGAGTGAATCGAAGTCAGGCAGGCGGGTTGTAAAAAAAAACAAACATATTTTCAGGTGAAAGTAATAGTTCACTAGAGAACACAACATTTTACAAGGAAAATGTGTCTGTGGTAACTCTCTTGAACTTCAGGTACTTTTTCATCTTATTTTTAGCTTATATGTGACTAAAAATTGGAAATACTAAGAAAAAGGTGACTGATGTAAAGTACAAGAAATGCATGATTTGTGGCCATTTTATGCCAAAAAAGAATTTTTATGACAGATGTATAAAGTGAGGTATTGTTATGATGAAGCCTTAAACAGTCTAATAATTCACCTTCTGCTTCCTTGCTAAATCTTAAAGAATATAGAAACTAAAGAGCATTGAAAGTCTGAATAGAATGGATGATGTTAGCAAAAAAAACAACAATATTAAGAATATTATCAACAAAAGCCACCAAATAAAGATGCTTTCTGGTAAAAAAAATAAAAAAATAACTGACCTGATGTCCGTCTGTGATCTCTATCAGATGCAGATGTTTTCTCTGTCCGTCTATCAGTGTTTCTTCGTGTCTTTCTCTTAGCTCAGTCCCCAATAAAGTGCGTGTCGTCCTGCTGCACAGGCTGCAACAGGCTGATCTAGAGGTGTGTCCTGCTTTCGCTCTCTTCCTCCCACTATTTCTACTTAATCATAGTACTATAGCCTTCTCCATATGTGTACATCCTGTGAATTGTGCATGTTGGCATCATGCCATATTTATTAAATAGTCAGTAATTTTCCATCCTGGGGTACGTATTAAGAAATGTGTGTCCTGAGGCTCTTTTCACTGATTCAGTTATTGCATAATGTGAAAGAACAGTAAAGTTGGGGTGATTCAAGACGTTTACTCAACCTTCCTCTTTCATTGATGCACAGAGCCACAAGCATAAACATGCTTACAGAGAATAGACTCACTGCAAAAAAAGCTCATATGCACTGGTTCATACAGGCCTGAGACACTTACAGGAATGTTGGTTCCGAGAACATGATGAAAACACATGTAGATCTGAAGACAAAGCTAAAGATGTACGGACTGATCAAATCCAGGACTAAAAGACTGAAAAACAGATTCTACCATCAAACTGTTAAATCCATCACACCTCCAGTTTTTATCCCCAAAGGCTGATATGCAGTACATCCATTTCTCCACTTGCACTCTAAATATTTCACATTCCTCTGTTCTACTTTGTCTAATAAGACTGTCATTGAATCACTGTCACCTCACAATTGCTATGTAATGTTCATATATATGTCATTTTTATTATTTTTTTGTTTTTTATTCATTTTATGGCCATTTCATGTCAATACTGCAATGCCATTCACTCTTACTATTACACTGTTATACAGAAGTATCGTAGTCTTACTTCACTACTGCTATATAACTAATACACTTTATCTTGCCTATTATATGTATGTTTGGTCGTTTTTCACTTTTTTCAAGTTTTTTATTCTTTGTATAGATATTTTAGATTTTAATATTTATTATGTGAGTGTGTATGTGTGTGTGTGTGTGTGTGTTGCACTTACTTTGACACAAACCTACTAAACTGCATCTCATTGGTTTTTACTGGACAATAACTATTCAATATCTATTCTGCTTTAAAGATGACGGGATGCGCTAAAATGCATGTCCACTCCAGAATGAAAGATGCAAATACTGATGTTGCACACTTTACAAGAAAAGCACTCGGAGAGCTCAAACCTCCGCCAAGCACCACAGTTCAGATCACATATTTGAAGACACTATATGACAAAATAGGACTTCCACTGCCATCTGGTGGACATTTGTTAGTACTACAACAGCATCAATAATAACTAATAGAGAATCC
>JAPSES010095279.1:0-20740 GCA_029822895.1 Maxillicosta whitleyi | reverse complement strand
AATGACGCACAATGCATTCAACCATAGTGGTGACACAGCAGTATGAATAAAATAATGATAGAAGTTGACCTTTAACACCGCTGTTGTAGGCGGCATAACTTCATACAGTACGGTGTCTCTAAGTTTGCTAAATTCAGTAGATGATTTTTCATGGTGTGCCCTTCTGAAGTATGTACCTGAAGGTGTGGAAGATGTGATTGAACAAGTCTGAGTTAACCAAAATGAAATGGCATGAAATCCCTGTGAGCATTGTCAGCTGTGGTTGTGCGTCCCTCAGGCATTGGTGGTTTATTTTACAAAGACTGGAGTAGTGAAACTTCCACCAGGTGATGAATGAACAGTGTGTAATCCTTAGTTTACACATAATGATATGTTTATATTGAGCAAGCAGCACAAGATGTACTATAGTGGTACTTAGAAAGCAGTAGGTACGTGTTGTACAATTTCTGTGATTCATAGCTTCTTTTTTACTCAGACACTTGTGTGTAAAGTCATTGATTTTGTGCAGCTGCTGACTTCCTCATTTTGTGAATCACTAATAGGCTGGTGTGTAGGTGAAAATAAATGTTCACTTCAATAAATCACTCTCACGCTCATTCAGTTACTTTTGTTGGCTGCTCGGGTTGACTCCTTCGCTGACAAGTTTGAGAAGAATGCAGAGCGTTCACCTATGGAATGCTGGGAATGTGACAGCTGAATTTCCCGCACTTCCTGCCCGTCTCAGCAGCACAGATGTCAAAAACAATGACAGAGGAACCCAAACACTGTGGGCCATTCAATGTCATACCAGCTCTTTCTTCTACCATAAACGGCGTCAAGGTTTCACACCCTCACCTGTTATGTTGTTATTGCCGAAAAAGACACGTCTACGGCTTTTAATTTCTATTTCAGCAGATACGTTACGTTCAGGGACTCTTTTGATAAGCATTTCATTTGAAAGTGAAGTGTTTTTGTAAAAAAAAAAAAAAAAAAAGATTTAGTCAATGCAAATCAGTCTGAGTGTTGTCAGTTTTTATTCAGTGGATGGTAATATGAGCAGTAAGACCAGATTGTGTGGACCTTGATGTGAGTGTTTTTGAGGAAAAAATAGAACAGAAAAGACAGACTGACAGAGGCATTCTTAGAGTAAGGACTGGGGTCAGAAGTTGAAAAACTGCCTGAAGAAAAAGTCTTGTATGTAATGAAAACTTTAATCTCTAAGCTGGAGCTTTTATCTTTTTTGTCTTGTGCTTGGGTTACACAGCCAGTCCTTCAGTACATATACATTTGATATAGGAATGAAACATCTGCAACAACTCAGACATGTAATTTCTATGGTATAAAATCTACTTCAAACGTCCAATATTTTCCCAGGGTTGGGTTTTGCCCTTCAGGTTGTGCTGCTGTTATCTCCACAGTGTCGACTTACACTTTGACATAGTCTGCCTTTATCACGGTATTATCAGATCATAACCTCTCATTGCAATGTAACTGCACAGTCACGAAGTTTTAGTATTTATATAAGACCAGTGTACTCATGTAGAAGATGCATTATTTAAGCCGGGAGTGTCAACCTTATTTTAGTTCATGGGCCACATGCAGACCAATTTGGTCCGAAGCAGGCCAAACCAGTAAAATAACATAATAATAATGTTAACTTCAAACATTTCCTCTGTGTTTTAGAGTGAAGAAAGTCAAATTGCATAATGAAAATATTTACTTTTACAAACTATCCTTTAAAAAAATGTTAATGACATGAATAACTACAAAAAATCCTGACATTTATCAGCAGTATTATGCCTCAGCAGCTCATTTTCACATGTACATTACAGTGGACCTACAAATACACAAAATATTTAGTAACAGGAAAAATGTTGTTAAAATTGCATGTATTTTTCTTAACACATTTCAGGTTCATATTGTTCATATTTTAGGTGTTTTACGTTTTTAATTTCATTTTATACTATTTTTAACACTTAAAAAAAAAGAGAAGAATATAGAGTTGTCGTCATTTATAGGTTATTATGATAGTATTTTACTGGCCCTTGAACTAAAACGATTGTCAATATCTTATGTGTAATTTTTCCATTTCATAAGATGGATGGATGGATGGATAAATTCATCCCAAGGGCCAGATCAGACCCTTCAGTGAGCTGGTGTTGGCCACGGGCCTTATATTTGACACCCATGATCTAAGCCTCTAAGCCATTTTGGCTCTGGTTAAACCAAAATAATGTTAAACATGCAGTATAAATTCAATGTGGAAGTGTCAAGACGAAATGATTTTGCTCTTATTTTTGGTTGCACTTGATTCCCAGTGAGCATCCTGAGAAGGTTTCATCATTGAACTTTGTGGATGTTGATTATTCATAACCTGCATTAGGTTTTTAAATTTTTTGTATACATATTGAACTTAATATATCTGCCTTTTTGTTTCCAGTTTTATACATACTTTATCTGTAAGGACCATATTTAACTATGTGACAAGACCTGTGTTTATAGATCAGCAGCTAGAATGGGTAGCTAATGGTAGATTGTGGTTAAATTTTATTATACTTGTGTGTTTTTTTTGGTAATAAATATATTTTTTCACTTCTTATTTAATGATTGTGTGTGTTTTAGGCCCAGTATATTTAATTCTAAAAATAATTGTCAAATCATACAGGTGAAATTGTGCTGGAAGATAATATTCTGAACATATGTTTGCTAAACATTTTTTATGTGGGAGGTATGTAAAGATAAAATTGGTTTAAATCCCACACGTCAACAATTGACAGTTTTACTATGATTTCTTTCCGTTAAATATTTTCTGAGTGCACACATTGGAATCATACATTTTTACTCCATGCATTAAGTAAATACTTACTATATCCTCTTAATGTGTCAGCACTGTCAGAAATATTTTAAAGATAATGGTCGAGTACCTGAAAAACAAGTCTACAAAACTCAGAACTGCCTCTGCAGGCTGATGGCAGAAACATGCCATCTTCCTTTCTACAACTCCTACTTTTAATCACAGTCCAGAAATTGATGAATTAGAAGTTCTTCACCTGATGCACCTCCTGGGGTCTGAACAGCGTGAAGGTACCGGTCTGCAGTGTGTGTGGAAGGATGAGCTGGGGCGGGTTGTATTTCATGTGAAGAGGACCATTGACTCAGCAGTTGCGAGCAGACAGAGCAGTTAAGTAGGCATGTCAGAGGAACAGATGGAGACAGATTGATCTCTCCATCTGGAAACAACTTTCCCATGCATTTCCTCTGAGACGACTAAAGTGAAGGTAGTGATGATGTCAGTGATCACTTCCAGTGTTTGCCATTAACAAAAATCTGATGATTGCGCACGACGGCATCTGAACCATGCATTAAAACGCCCTTCTCAAATACACACACTTTGAGATTAACAATCTGCAGGGTTTTTTCCTGATTGGACTGACCTAAAATGGCTGTCTGAATTTGGCCCCTTCAATAAACAGAAGAAAAATAATAGTGTCCTACACTTTTTTAGCTCATCGACTAGTTGGGCCATGAGTTATTGTGAAGGGGCTGTGTCTGACGTCATCTTCATTATAGCATTCCCGCGGGGTCTCAAAAAGTCTTGGATTAACAAATCTGCAAAATTGACATTTGATATGGTAGGTCTTAAGTTATGTTGCCATAAATTTGTTAGATTTATTATGTATAAATGTGTCTGTTAAATGTCCAAGCTGCAAAGACACTAACATTATTCTTCTCAATTCCACCTGTTCCAACCCAACAATTTAGATTGAAATTAGGAACCAGTTAAAGCTAGATTTGCAGCCCCCAGTCAGAAATGACCCAGAACAGTGGGAATTAAGGGGTCATCCATTTTTTTCAACATTTTCAAGAGTGTACAAAACGTCCGACTGGTGGTGGTGGTGGGGGGTTAATGAGGGGTGTACGCTAATACATGTCGATACCCAAGACAAAAATAAAGTCTCAGAAAAAGGCAGGCCAAAGGGAGGGATTGAACCTACGATGGCAGGATCTGAAAGAGTACGTTTTGTATGTTCTTGAAAATGTTGAAAAAATTGGATGACCCCTAAAGGCCCATTCATGCTCAACGTGTGCCAATTTACGTCCGTATTTTGTACAAACGTTCTGCCTGGTGATGTCTTCATACCTCCGTTCATATTTTACGTTCAGCAGTATTTCGCGCCAATAAACCATAGACGTATCCAAGAGACAATAGTATAATAACAACATATCCACTTCCGGCACTAATGGCGACCTTACATGTCCTTAAAAGTCCTGTCAGATCTATTCTTCTTGACTTTTGTTGAGCACTAAAAAGCGGCGATGTATAATTGACTCAACAGCACCCCCCGTTTTCCCCCGGTATTGCAACGTTTCACCCGTAATCATAAGCCCCTCGATTTCGTGTCAAACTACGGATGTAATTGACGTAAAGAACGTTTGAAACACTCCACACGTATTCGTAACCGTATTTTACGTCGAGCATGAATGGGCCTTAAGGCGTTGGAGTAAATAAATACATTTTTCTAAATTCTAGGAGTCACAGATTTTGCCAGTATGGCTGTGACATAGTCATTAAATTCTGATTTAAGGAGTCCTAAAAATGTCTTAAAAGGTCTTAAATTTAACTTGTAGAAACCGGTAAGCCCGCTGTCATCAGCAATTTCTTCAAACATCTTCTCTCACAAAACTACTGGTCGGATTCATTTAAAATTTGACTTTCTTGGGACAGTGTCTATTAAGTTTATTCACAGTTTTGAGATGCTGTTTTGCTTAGATTTTTGATTTTTTTTTAAATAGTTAAAATTTGCCTTGCCTTATAATGGGCAATATTTTTCACAAAGTCATCCCAGAGGCTGTATTGGATGCTTCGGTGGGCCAGATTTGGCCCATGGGTTGTATGTTTGACACCAATGTTGCATGACTAAGACCACTTGAGTTCAGCAGGTAAAAACTAAAACCAACTTCAAAGTTCTGGACAGGATCTCCCTAAGATCTAAGGGCGCCTCCATCAGAAGCTCAGGAAATACTACAACTACCTGGCAAACTTTTAAACCATGACAGTGATAAAATGCACATAAATTAGAATTGTCTTTTGGCAATATTCTAAAAATTTATGCTGCTTTTGGACAGAAACCTGACCATAGCTGCTTTTTTTGGAAACAGTATCTGATCCTTTGAAGATAGACTGTTCTCCTCTACCTAAAAAGGCAGAACAACTTGCCCCAAAGTCCTTCAGTGGGGCTTCTTAATACTCCAAAAATAGATATAATAGTGGTGAGTAATAGTTGGGGGTGGGAAGTGCATGAAAATACTGTATCACACTGGCACCAAATTTTTGATTTCTTTATGTTTTTATGCAGCTGATTCCTCACTAGTTTGACTTACCCATATCATTATTTGTGGTCTGTATATACACTTGGATGTTTTCAGTGAAGGTGATAAAGATGCCTTTAAGCTATTAGTCTGTGTGATTTTGTGTACAATGCTTCATCTCAGTTGTCACATCCTTTGAAATTGACACCACAATGCAATGAATAATTGCATAACTCCTCCTGTATGGGTGGTATTGTTTTCTACTTAGTTACTCTGTGATTGTAGGCAATTGGTTTGTAATGCAACTAGGAAATTATCAGTTAATCCATTAATCATTAGTTGATTGGCCTTATCATTTGATTTATGAATAATTGATGAATGGCGATTTTCCTGAGAACCTGAATTTCTCTTTCAACAGGGTTTATAAGAATAATGAAAAAAGCATGTCACATTCCTTAATGATTGATTTATTGTACCACTGGGGATACTGTACAGGCAATGACATTTATGTAGTATAACAAAATAAATTCTGCAGAGATATTCAATAAAATAAATGGATTTGAAGAGGGGCAGTTAAGAAGAAATGGGCATTTCTGACTTTGCATTCTCAACTGATCAAGTGATTCTAAGTCATAAATACCATGATCTGGTTCAACTACCGGCTATCCCAACCACGGTGTCGCAGTGCGTACGAACCAGCAGCCTTCGGACAGATGTGGGACTGACTGGTGGACAGGGTAATCCCCCCCCTTATTCAACTTCACCAATGAAGCCTAGTTTGGTCAGTGGTGCCCCCTACTGTTGAGACCACAAATCCTGCAGTGGAAAAGGGCAATTAGCTGATGATTAATTTAATTGAGCAAATTCTTATTACCAATTAATTTATAGTCTATTAATTGTTTAGGTCCCAAAATGCAATGAATACTACTGTTATCGTATGCAATGTGTCGTGTTTCTTGATTCTCAGATACCTTGCAGTAAATAAATAATCAAGAGTCTTCAGTGTATATGAATGTCATACTTCACAAACACTCATTGATTATTTTAGCCTCAGACCAAACATGTAGTTACATTGTTCTCTTGCATTAAATGGTGGTTTAACTTGTGGTATGACTGACTGGATAAAATCACTACATTTTCCTACTGAGGTATTTAGAATTTTGTAAAGGGACAGGGTCTCATGTCTGTCTGAAGTACTGGTTCTGCTTCATCTCATGGATGGATTATGCTCTGTCAATGTAGGCCTTTTGTTGCACCAAGTTCTCAGTACTGAAGTTATTTTTAGCTCACCAATAGACTGTTGTGAAGGTGCAGTGTCTTGTATTGTCTTTGTAGTCCTCTTCATCCTCATTGTCTTTGTTAGCAGTTTCTTCAAATGTCTCTGACGAAACTACTGGTCACATCCATTTAAAATGTTCTATATTGCTTGGGACAATGTCTACAAAAGTTTGTTCATAGTTTTGAGATATCTTGATTTTTGCCTTTTTTAAAACAAATATATGTAATATTAAAAGCTTGCCTCTACTTATAATGGGCCATATTTTGATGGCTTACATTGTGGAAGTGGTTATAGATCTCAATATAGTCACTATTGTGCACAGATAGGAAGTTACATGGACTTTCATTTAATTTGTTGAGTTCTCCTCCAGTGAAAGTACCACCCACTTCTATTGGGAGATGGATCTCATGTATAAACGCCACAGGACAGATATTCTGTGCAGAGTTACATCGGCACAGTGATAATTCCAGTGGAATCAAATTAAAAACGGAGCAGTTTCCTTCATTATTATTAACATACAGAGAACCTGTTGGCTTCATAGCTTACTGCTGAGTTGTTAACATTTCTACTCATATTATCTCATTGAGTTGGGTTGCTTTCTCAGCTGCAGCTGCGGCTCTCCTGGCTTCAGAGGCTGCTTGTTCTTAGTTTAGTTGTGCAGTAGGATTAATTTAATTTACAACCTGGTTAATTGACACTGTTCAACACAATATTTTGGGTTCATTCAAGACCACAGTGGTTCCCATAGTCAGCCATTATTGAGAAACAATGAGTAACAGACTGCAGTTTGTTATGTTAATTTCAGGAAGTAAGGTGGCCTTTCTGAGAGCTCATATGTGAAGATAAACTGTATTTTTTATTTTTTTATTTTTTTCTGTAGATGGTTTTGGGTTTTGTTTTGTCATGTTACAGACTGAGGTAGTTATTACAGATGCTGAAAATACAGCTGTTTATATGACTCACTGTTTTAGTCACATTCTTAAAACTTGTTCTTCATCAGAGAGAGTTAAGATTTACCTGTCTGAAGACTGCTTACATCAACTAATGGAAAACTAAATGTACAGTATTACAGAAAATTGAGGATGCTACTATTGAGATGACAGCGGAAAGGTAATTGAAATGAAATGTGAGGCCGGTGAAGACCTTGTACTGACGGGCACATCATTGCTGGCATTTGCTCTATGGTCCTTTGACTTCTTCACAGTAATTTTAAGATTCTCTTTGGTCTTTTCTTGGTTCTGGTTAGGTTATTCTCTGACAAGGGAGGTCTGGACTACATTGAATTTTTTCATTCGCCTTGGTTCTAAGGCAGAACCCATACTGGTCCAAAGGCTGAGAAAGTTTTTAAGTGCCCTGGGTTGAGTAAGTGATAGAAAGTTTTTTTCTGCCAGCGTCTGTGGCCTAATCTGCAGTTGGTGAGCTCAAATAAGAAACCATTCACTGGCAGGGATTTTGGATTTTGTGTGTCTGTGTGTAAGTGTGAGGTAGTTGAAGGTTAAGCTGTGTAACTCAGATAATATTGTGATACTACATGATGCACCATGTTATTCTCTCCTGTAAAACTATTCAAACTATATGTGCATGTTAGCACATGCAGACATGTTGGCGCACAGGGCTACTGTCAGACGAAGATAACAAGAACAAACACATGATGTGACTATAATTTGAGGGGGCCCAAAGCAAATAAATAGTTTTTCTATATTAATATTTTAAAGATTTAGCTTTAATTTTATTTTGCACCTTATTGTATGTACAGTAATTCATGGCAACATAAATGCTGAATTTGTCCGTAACTCCATGTGTAAGAACTCTTTAAGGCACAGTCACTGTATTTCAGCTGACCAAGAACACAGGTAGTTACATTTTGCTGATGTTGGTGCCAGTATTGACAAAGAAACCATGCATTTTGTTCAGCAGGTTTGTGCATGACCCTGGGGCTTAAAAAAAAAAAAAAAAAATCGGCTTGCATTAAACCAAACAAAACCAAACAAAAACAGAATTAATCCTCTCTCTCTCTAGTCCCAGAAGGTAGCTGAAGCTTGTAGCAGCAGCTGTACTTTGTTTTTACCTTTACCTCTCCAAAACTCCAGAAAGAGCTCCACTGTGGCGGTCTGTTTTTGATTTGTGCTGCAGAAGAGTGTGAGAAGCAGAGCAGAGCTGCTTGTCTGAACAGATTGGTGTAAGAGATCAGCTACCTGCTCTATAACCGAGCTATCTGAACAGCCTGCCTGTGGCTATGAGGCCATGCACACAACAGATATGCATCAGCTGCTTTAACTTGACTCCTTCAGAGGACTAGAGCAGCAGTATTCATTTATACACTTCTCTAAATGTGTGTTTGTATTTTTTTTTTCTGTTTGTGTGTCTGCCTAAGTTTAGCAGCCCACCCTCAAACTCTGTGTCACAGCTGAGTTCTGTCTGGCAAGAATCTCCGTTCTGCACTGTGTGTTCAGCCTGGAACATGTGCTGCACTGAACAGACAAACTGTAACTTCTCTGGCTACTGCAGAAATGCTGCAAGGTAACAGGGGAGAAGTTAGGGATGCGGGGGCTTGAAAGACAAATGAGTTTCAAACTATAGCCGATGAAAACTACTGCAGCTGTAAAAAATCCAACTCTCCAAACGCATAGCAGGAGTAATTAAGATTAACTATTGAATGATATTAACAACTGAGTAAATGAGAGCTTCTGACAAAGGTGCAGAGTGTATTTTTGTCAAATGAGGGAAATGATAAATGAGCACAGAATGAGTTGATAATGAGAGCAGGAGGGAGTGGAAAACACTTTAAGAAATGATCTTAAAGGGTGTTTAAATTGCCTTGGAAATTTGTGAAACCCAACAACTAGTTTGGGCATGAGGTGCATTGTAATTACTACAGATAAGACCGTTACTTATCATAACTTCAATACTTGATTTTCAGCATATGCTGTTGAACAGAGTAGATGACCATTAAAACAAGAAATGATGTGTGTAAAACCCAAATCATGTTCTGATTACCAATAAAGGACTACATCTCTGTCCCACTTTCATTAACACTGTATCTCAAGATTAGGGAATTTCTGTAACTTTGGCATTAACATCCTCTTGGAATTAAGGACAAACTTATGATTAAAGGTCCAAGGTTAAGGTGACCGTGACCTCACAATACACATCTTTGGCTGTAACACAAGTAGGGATATGCTTTACTTGACTCTAATGTCATAATTGTATATTAAAAATACTCTTCTGCTCATTATTCAACACCATCATCCTCTGCTTTCTTCATTTAGAAAACAGATTGCCCACAGGGAATGATCATCTGGTATCATACATGTCAACATTGCAACAAAAACAGACTGGTACATTTAATAGTAGTGTGGACCAACATGGATGTGAACTGAAATTTGAGTAGCTGGTGGACTTACACAACCTTGTAATGGTTGTTATAGGTTTTCCATCACTGAAACCTTTTGAAAATACAATTCCTGTTTTGCTGTTAAACTCTTCACCTTATATAAAACTCACTGACTACAGGGTTTTCCCAACCATCCCAACACTTTGATGCAGCACTTAACTGCAAAAAATCTGCCAACAGTTCTTAACCAGATTTTGCGGCCATTTATAGTTGCACTCAATTGCAAATCCCTTCACTAATGTTATTTTCTGACTATTATATAACAAAATGTAGAGGACTTACCTTGTCACTGAGCATATTTAACTTTTTAATTGCTTGATTTTTTTTTTTTTTTGTATAGGCATACTTTTTATGAATCTTGTCATAACAATATTCTAATCTAATGGAAAACTGCTTTTTTTTTTTTTTTAAATCAAATAGCATTGAACCCTCCCCATATCCTAAGTACAAATACAGTGCCCAAGACCTCTAGAGACCTCGGGAAAGCTTTGGAATAGATGTTAGGAACAATAGTGAAGCTGTGATGCCCTCTTTCCCTCTGCTATACAAAAGTACCATGTAGTCAAAAAAAAAAGACACTTCCTTTGCCTTTTTCATTCACTTTAGGAAAAACTGCAGTTCAGATTACATAAAGGGTCAGATTTTCCACTGCTGTGTGTGGCGGTGTTTTTGTGCGTATGTGTGGCTGTTTGGTTTGGCTGGTACCGACATGGCAGCTGGTGTGGTGCAGTCTGGGCCAGAGCTGCTCTTCACCCTCCTCGTAGGAGCAAAGAAATAGCAGCCGTTCCAATACAAAGTCAGACATTATGGTACGGCATTTCTAGTGTAGTGTCTGCATTTTTGTGCATGTGATTCATATTAATCCCCCTTTAGTTTCTTATTTCTATCTTTACTTTCCACTGTAGTTATGTAGTAAAAGAGGACTTGAAGGTAGTTGGCATGAGAGAAGAGGATGTAGAAGATGCGGTTAGATGGAGACAAATGTGGAGGGAAAAGCCGAAAGGAGAAAAAGAAGAAGACTTTCCTCTGTAGAAAACAGTACCAGTGGGTTTCCTTCATTAGCAGCAGTTTTTGTTGAATGGACAAGTATTCAGTTGACATTCTGCTGAAGTCTCTCTCAAATTTTTTCCTTCCTTTTTGTGAACCTTAGTTTTCATAAGCCACTTTTACAAAGAGATCCCAAAAAAAAAAAAAGCCGAGATGATGATCTCACCTTTTTTCCACCATTGACTTATTTACACAGCCAGGCCAAAGGAGTAACAGAGGTGAGACAGGCTGGACTTGTACACAACAGGCCTGCATTCTGAAATCAAAGGGGCGGTGATGCAGTGGAACGTATAGTATGACGTATAACTTGCACGTTGGAAATACCCCGAGCATTAGCGGTGTTGCTAATCTCTCCAGAGTTGGCCCGTCTTTCACCGTTCTACAAATGTTAGTATGGATAAAGTCCTCCACCCCAAGTGACAATAGATTGTGGATCTCGGCGTCTCACCAGTTTGAGATCTTTCTGGTAGCGTTGATATACGTGTTTACTGTACATGGCCTATGCTCATTTTTAAATCTCCCCAGCACAGGATTTGCACATGTAATACATTATCAAAACGTCACACCGTGGTTGTGGAATGGGAGGTGTTCCTTTTACATAGCATTCTGGAATAATGATTCCACCTTTATCATGGCTCTGTTACTACCTCTAGATGCGTTACAAAGCTGTGAAAGGGGTGGGGCCAAATCATCCCACCATTTTGTTTACCATTGTGTTTCCGAAATAAAGGTGAAATATTCCCCTAACAGAAGTACTGTGTAAAAGGGACTATAGTGTGCAAACTGTCAGGATCCAGGGCTTGTAGTGTATTCATTGACAACGTTTTTGCTCAGCAGACATTGGCCAGTGTCACTGCATGCCACATATGTTTAATTGTGCACAGTTATATTGTGCTGAAGGCTTGAATTGGGTCTTTGAAGCTGTGGAAACACCATCCAGTTTCCCCCCTTCTGACCTGTGTCTGTTCCTGAAAATAGTCTCTTTGTCAAGTAAAGAGGCTGAGATGTGAGCGGAAAGAGGGGATTTAAGACTAAGTGCTGCAAGTGTACTTGAAGCCTCGCGCTGATGCTGCCAGTGATAAGGCTTGTCTGCACAGCAGAGCAGGGGATTGTCAATGAGTGTCTGTGTTGTAAGGATATGATGCTGTCTGCAGGTATGATACCACAGGACCCTAGATGACATTTTAGACCCTTAGGTTTAAACCATAGTTTTGAAATTTTTTTGTTTCTTCTTCCTAAGCTCTTAAACTCTTAAATATTTGGCAAGGGTAAAATATTTCTCTTGGGTTTTCACCAAGCTGTTTCCTCAAAATGCCTTTTTTCCTTCTATTTTTTTTTTTTTTTTTTTTTTTTTTAATTTGTCCTGTTGTTTAAAACATATTTCCCATTTCCATTTTCCTGTTGGCACATGCAAGGTTTTCTCCAGGTTTTCAGAACAACTTGTTTTCAACCACTATCCTTCTCATATTTGGGAAAGATAGCTTGCAATTGTTAAACTAATATAAACGTCAACCATTTGAGCTGGGAAAAGTGCCCTTTTATCATTTTTGTTTCAATGCTTTCTCCAGTGATTTTGCATTTATTTGGCGTAGGTGGTGCCTAAAACAGCTTGGGTGCTACACTTAAACCCGAGTCTTGTAATGGCAAGGAAAATCCTGCAAACACTAACTTTCTGACTTGGAAACTTTCTTGATTTCAACCATAGACTGAAGAAAACAATTGGATGTAAGCTAGCTATTTTGATCTGTTTTTCCAAATGCACTCAATAAATAATATGTGTAATGCAGTCAAACCTTTAGTTCCCTCTTCCTGCCACTTTACTTTGACTTGTGGATCATTAAAACAACTGTCATTAAGTCTTTGCTCATACAAACTGACAATTTGGCATCTCAGTTAAGGAGCTTCCACAGTCCATGTATCCCAGAGTTCTAGCTAGCGCAATGTAGCATAGCGGCCTGCATCGCTAAAATTTTGACCCGAGTGGGGACATTTCCCTGAAATGACTTTTTGGAACTTCTCAGAGGAGTTCAACTTCAACACAACCTGTGACAGCTGGGGGAGGATGGCAAAGAGGAGATTGAAAGGGGCATATGACATTCTCTGTTGACGGAATAATGGAATAATAAAGCGTTCCTTCTCTGTTATTGATCTTATCTATGACAAGGTGCTTTGTGGAGGTAACACACACACACCAAGATGCTAACTGAAAGGTAGAAACTTTCTACCTACATACAAAGATTCCCCTTGTGTTACCCTTAAAATGGCATTTTTTTTTTATTTTTTTTTGCTCCATTAGCAGGGTTTGTTGAGTGTTATGTCTTAACTGGATTTCTGCAGAGGTGAATGATGCAATGTGTCATTTTGTCTTTTACAGTATACAGAGCAGAAAAGATATTGTCCGTGGACTAGACCAGGGGTGTCAAACTCTCTTTCAGGGGCCACATTCAGTCCAGTTTGATCTCAAGTGGGCCGAACCAGTAAAATAATAGCATAATAACCTATAAGAAATGACAATGTCATTTTTTTTGGTCTTTGTTTTAGTGCAAAAATATTACTTATTTATAATAACTATCCAAACAAAAAAAGATGTGAATAACCTGAAAACTGAAATTTCTAGAGAAAAATAAGTGTGATTTTAACAATATTTTGCCTCCACTTATCCTTATACTTGTACAATATAGATCAGATCTACAAAGGCAAAACACATTTCATAACAGGCAGAATATTGTTAAAATTACACTTAATCTTGTTTAGTCAGTTCAGGTTTGTATTTGTTCAGGCTATTCAAATTGAATTATTGAAGGATAGTTTGTAAAAATATTAATATTTTCATAATTTTATGTTATTTTTGCACTAAAAGAAAAAAGTTCTCATCATTATTTATATGAAAATGTAATATTGACTAAGAAGAAATTTTGGAGTCATTATTTATAGGTTATTACGATATTATGTTACTTGAGATCATATTATATGTCGCCCCAGAACAGCCTTGACTTAATGTAGTCCTGCAAATTCATCTCACAGGCGAGATTGGAACTGTTGGCAGGCTGGTTTTGGCCCACGGGCTGCATGTAGGACAGAATGTTGTTAAATGAATCAAATTGTATAAGACCGTATACTTGTCCTGTGGATTTTATGAAAACAAATATCTATTCTGATACTACAGATGCTCATGTCAAATATTTACTGATGCTTTTCTGCTTCTCATTTTAAAATGACCAGATGTACTTAGTTTAATGACCTGTTTGATGATTATGAAAGGCTAAAAACACTTTCTTTGAAACCTGGTTATGCTATAGTTCAGCACAATGTTGACACAAAGGCTTAGAGTCAGGAGAGTCGGTAGGTAATGTAAATGTTAAAGACTGGTTATGCAGGCAGGATGTTAGCCAAGCTGTTTGTTCTGTCAGCTTGACTGGACGCGTTGTATCGTCTGTCCACAATATCCTCTCTGTGTCGGTGACCAACTCGTCTGGCATACTGTACATTCTGGTGGAGGCGGGTGTGGGCTGAGGGGCCAATGAAGTCTGCACAAAAGCAAGCTTAGCTCCACACAGGCAGACTGGGTTCCTTTTAGTTTTCTCTCTAACTTTAACTCCACAGTGTATTTTTTGGTTTGTTTTGAAGTCATAGCAGGATCATAAAGTCACTATATATACACTGTTTAACTCAGAAATAACTGTGGATTAAAAAAAAAACTGCCATTCAGGGGCCATTAACTAAAAAAAATGTGAGCCATGAAGAAGTGAGTGAGTTAACTTTGAAAGCTTTTTGTTAACAGCAGGCAGTGATTTTTTTTTTTCTTGTTAAGCACCTTGACATAACATGTCAATAGGTCTCATGATGGGAAGAGGAAGAATGTGCAGGGTGGGACCACCACCTCCGTACACCGTGCTGTGTTCTATCTTTTGACTGGTCCCAGTTGTGTGCTGTCGCAGCTTGTTTTTGCATGAGTAAGAGGCATATTTAGCAGCCCACATGTCACTGTCAGTAGCTTGTTTGGGCTTGTGGTGATTGAAATTTACATACGCAAACTTACTGTTAATGTAAAATGCGGATTAACAGTTTCATCAAATAATAAAGATGCTATGATATTTAGGGTCTGCGGTCTGGTCACATGTCACATCACCTTTCTTTTGCAGTCAATCTAGATAGATGGATAGATAGATACTCAAGTTGAAGATGTTAACAATATCGTGTTTTCTTGTGTTGTTGCTGTTCTGTCAGCTGGTGTCTGTGTCTGCATTGAGCTCTATATAACTGACCTTGTGGGATACCCTGTACACAGCATGTCCCTGTTATCTTTTATAGAGTGAGAGTAGAGTTCCTACCAGGAGGTGGCAGCAGTACTGTAGCTACCTGAACCACGTGTGCTGACTGACACCACACACACACATGCACACACAACACACGCTCTGTGCCTCTGCTCCATTTGTCTTATTCATCGGTCGACAGCCACGTGTCTGAAGATCAAATGAGACTAGATCCTTGGATTTTTTTTTTTGGGCAGTTATTTGAGAATCTTGTGACTTGAAAGGGTTGACATTTCTGTAACCTGCAGACAAAGATGTGTTCTCAACTGACAGCCACAAACTTGTGAAGACAGCTATGTAATATGACCGAAGTCATTATTTTGTATTATAAACGTGATAAACGTGATTTTTAGAGTTCTTAGGTGTATTTGGATTCTGTCAGTCATCAATCGATCAATCAAGTTTGTTAAGAGAGAAAAAAGAGACAGAAAGACACATAGACAGATAAATATAACTGTTAAAAACTAGAATTGCTGCTGCTAGTATAACTACAGATAATACAAATATCCATAACGGCTATCACTACTACTCCAAACACAAGTACTAACAGCAGATGTACCACTACTGCAGCTATTAGTACCACTAATAGAAACCTCTACCTTTACAGAAACTGTATAATAATCACTATATGAATGAATGAATAATGACGATGGAGGTAGACACTTTTAGGTAGTGTCACTAAATGTGCATGGGACAAATACCTGACCTCACACAGAAAAGTTAAAAGCAAAACTTATTAATGAGACCATTGGGAACTAGGAAAGGTCCCTTGTAAATGAAATGATGAATATAGTCATTTGTAACACAACAAAATGAACAACATATTGTATATTGTCACATGACACAGTTGTGTTTCAGTTGTGAAACATAATCACCTGCTTTAATTCTTTGTCACTAAGAAATACAATGTTAAAATGTTGAGATCTCCCATTAAAGATAGTCTAATTTCTTTTCCTCTGACACACTGAGTCATATTTGTCACTTTAATTTCACCGGTAGCCTGACATCACGGACTATGACATCACTGTGATATGTGAAAATGTGAGGTGATTTGAGCCTTTTTCTGCTAACAATGTGTAATTTAAGATTAAGCTGCTGATGAAGTCCCACATCTCTGTGTCCTCTCTGGTATCCGATTACTTTAAATAATACCCAGAGTTCAGGTGGTGATGAGTTAATGGATGACTCCCTTGAGGTTGTGATGTCCTAATCGCACATGGGGTCATCAGACCGCCGTACGAGTCTCTAGGGAGGGGAAGAAGTTAGAGGTCACGGAGGAAGGCTGGTGTCGCTGACACTGTCTCAAGGGGGGTGCCGATTCCACAATGCATGACACGTGGACTCCAATATAATGACATGAAGGACATGGTTTTGAGTCACACACATCACCATAACTGATATAAAAATGTGCAGCTATATTTTCTGAATCCACTTTTCAGTTTCAGCATGAATCTAAAAATCTGTTTATTACTGTTTTGTTTCTAGTGTCTGTGTTTGGGTCCACTGAAGTCCACTAATGTTTACATCAGAGGTGTTAGTTCATGGGCCACATCCTCCTAATATCATCTGAAGTGAGCTGGACCAGTAAAATAATAGCATAATATATAACATTTCTACATGAATGAAGTATTTACATCTCCAAACTTTTCTTTAAAAAAAAATGTGAATTGCATAAAAAACCATGAAAAAACTGAAAAACATTATGAATACAGATATGAATAACCTTAAAAAACATGTACAATCAGACATTTCTTAAGAAAAATAAGTGAAATTTTAACAATATTATGCCTCAGCATCTCATTAACAAATGTGCATTACAACTTAGATCACAGTGGATTTACAAATACACAATACATTTAGTAACAGGCAGAATATTGTTAAAATTGCACTTACGTCTTTAAGACATTGCAAGTTGTTCATAATTGTTCAGGTTATACACTGTTTTGTGAAAGGATAGTTTATAAAGGCAAACACTGTTATAATGCTAATTTAGTATCCTAGTGACAACATAAACATTTTTGGTGTCAGCAAGTACAACATTATTCTGTTTTGACTGTTTATATTCCATAAGGTTTTTCATTTCCATGTCGATTACAGATTGGTTAAACTCGAGCTCATATCAGACCCAGGCATTGTATTTATGTATCAAGGGCAGAGAATGAAGGAAAGAGGGATTGATGTGGGCGGCTTAGTGATCAGGTTACTGTCCTGTTCTCTGGGAGACCACTGATAGAAACGACAAAGCAGAGATCCGCTCCTCGGACATCCTGCTATCAGTCTGTCTGGGCCTATTGATGACCTGCTTTAATACAGATCAATACATGAAATGGGGACATCTGGCTTCAGGGGTGCATTTGGTAGTGGTAGTAGTAGAAGCATTGTGTGGATAACTGGTGCATTTGTATTCATGTGCATATTGATACTCTACAGTTTCAGCTTTCAAATGGTCTTGACGCCCCTGGCTGCCATTGTGGTCTAAAATCCCTTTATACTGTTTCACTGAAAATCTGTACCGCAGCATTCAGACTGTCACCCTTTGATGAAACTGATTCCAAATGAGCCTTTTACTGGAGCCAGACAAAGAAGACACAGACAGGACAAGCAAAGCTACGCAGCAAATGCATATGAAGTTATATTACATCACTGTTGGCTAATGTCAAATCTGACATAAACACCACAGAGTGCAGGACCACTCCCTCCACGGGTAAAGAGCTAGAAGTGGCAGCAGAGACTGGAGACCCATGATCTCACTCTGCTTGTATGAAAAAGATTAAATCTGAAGGAATAATCACAGATCAATTTGGACTCTGTAAGGCTACTCAAGTCTGTCCCACATTGGGTGGATACTTAAAATACACCACATTTAGCTATTTAATTACCTTTAAAGATGAGTGATGGTTGAGTGATATGCCAAAACGTTTTGGTTTGGTCGTTTCTGTCATGACACTCTTGTGTTTATGGTCTGGTCTGATATTCACCTTTGGTCTCAGTCTGGACAGGGTCTAAACTCCTTAAAGTTCAGTGGTTAACGCCACTGACTTTGGTGTGGAAGGTAGTCGATTCGAGACCCAGGTGATCCCTTGGGAAAGGTTCTTTACGCTATACACCCCAATGTGGCCACAAGGGGGCGCAAGCCTCATAACTCCGGTTCCAAGCCCGGTTGTGTCAGGAAGGGTATCCGACGTAAAAACATGCAAAGATGATTCACTGACCATATTTTTTGAAAACGATTGAAGTCTAATTTATAATGAGCCAAAAAAAAAAAGACTAAAGGGTTTCCTATCTGTCACATCCTGATTCACCTCCAAAAACTGTATAAATCTGCATATTTAATTTGGGTTTGCTATTGAGTTTGTCATAGAAGCAGAGTATACTGCAACTTTTTCAATAATTCATTTAATTAATGCTTATTTGCCCAAGCAATAGATGATATTTGGAATTGATATGATTTAGATATTATTATGTTATTATTTTAATGATACGGCCCACTTCATGTGGTATTGGGCTGGATGTGGCCCCTGAACCAACATGAGTTTGACACCCCCGCTGCCTTAGTAGTTGCATGTCTTGACATATACACACACACATGTACACATGCCCACTCAGCAACATGACAGGAGTGCTTACTGCAGCAGTTTGCTGCGCTCACTAACCCAGTTAACTGTGATTTGAAGTCAATACAGTTCCACTCGTTCGCTGTGGGGAAACCAGGCTTTTCCAGTGGCCGCTCCACTTTCACTGCCAGTTGCCTCCGGGTTAGTAAATGGAGGTTACAGTTGGCTTTGTGAAACAGCTGGACAGGTCAAACTCCCCGTCCGCCTGCATTTAACCTTAATTGAAATGACTGAGACTGGATCCAGGACTTCAGTGTTTTTCTCCCATGAGTCAATGTAGAAATTCTCAGTATATGGAGTGTATATGTGAGGTTATCAAACACTGCATGTTATCAAATATATGTTCTTTGCATAATGCAATTACAATCAAATATAAATACAATTGTTTCTTCATGAGGCTATTATCAGTGTCAGGGTATGTACTTAGCAATGTTTGCCGTCATGAAAACAGTTCATCGGCCAATATGTCGTGAGCTATTGTGATGGTGCTGTTTCCGGCGTCTTCTCTCATAAAACGCCTGATTGGATTCATTAAAAAATAAATAAATAAAATAATTATGTAGCTTCCTTGGTACAATGTCTACAGAATTTGCTTACAATTTTTTATTTTTGATTCATTTTTGAAAAAAATTGTGTTTACTTTCAATAGGCCATATTTTGATGGATTATAAAATGGAAATGGTTACAGATATTAATATAGTTACTATTGAGCACTGATAGGAAGTCACATATAGACTGTCATTTAATTAGTTCTGACCCTCCAGTGAAAGTACCACCCACTTTTATTGGGAGATTGATCTCCTGCATCACCACGACAGGGCTCTAACATAGCAGTAAAACCTGACAACCTCGCAAATTCAACTTGTCATTGATTCTTGATAGAATATGCCGGTGAGATACAGGGCCATCTGTGCTATTATTTTAACAGCACATATAATGCATAAATGTCCCTTACATTCATGATGTGCTCAAATAATTTCCAAGTGTTTTAGAGAAATTGTAGGAAATATGTTTAACATACAGCCGTGGAAAAATGTTTAGACCACCTTTGTTTGCTTCAATTTCTTCATTTTAATGCCTGGTGCAACTAAAGGTACATTTGTTTGAACAAAAATAACAATGAAAACAAAAATATCTCATAGTAGTTTAATCTCAGTGCTGATATCTATCCATTTTCTGTAGTTTTCTTGACAATAACCTAAATCACTTAAGCTCTTAAATCAATAGCTATGGCACTGTGCTGACAAAAACAGTGCTTTCAGACATTTCACGTTTTCTTTTCTGTCTGTTTTAGTCACATGATGCACACAGGAGTTACAACTTCATTGCATAACCGTTGTTTTTGATGACTTTTGATGGATGAAATTTTTTTCCGTGACTGTATAAAACATTAACTGCCAAAATGATATGAAGATGAATCAGTAATGACCCTGGGAAATTATTTATTACCTCCGCCAAGTTATGTTTTTGCTGGCGTTTGATTGTTTGTCTGTCTGTCTGGCTGTTAGCAACATAACTCAAAATGTTTTGGATGGATTTTGATGAAATTTTCAGGATTTGTTGGCAATGGCACAAGGAAGAAATGGTTAAGTTTTGGGGGTGATCCAGAAGAAATCCTGGATTCTGGACCACTTTGAAATTTTCATTAACATTGGGGTCAATTGGGCCAAAAATGTTGTTTCTCAGTATCTCGGTTAATTATTGACGAAACCTAATTAAATTTTCATGAAATGTTCACTCTGAGACAAGGAACAGATGATTAAATTTTGGAGGTGATCCGGATCACTGTCTGGATCCAGGAATT
>JAPSES010095253.1:0-20744 GCA_029822895.1 Maxillicosta whitleyi | reverse complement strand
AACATTGGGGTCAATGGGGCCAAAAATGTAGTTTCTCAGTATCTGGGTTAATTATTGACCAAACCTAATGAAATTTTTTGGACCAAATCATGATGCGTTCAAAGACCTCGACCTCTAAGCAGCTCCAATGGGCTTTTATTGCAAGTTATTACAAATTTTTTAGGAGGAATCAATAAACTTATTAGAAAAAAATTGCTTATATAACAGCTCCAGCTCTACTTATTTTACTAATCATGTCTCTCTAAGTTATGTACCTTAATTTCTTATAAACCAGAATGTCTTGTTGAAAATATGGCCAGCAATGACATAAAAACCACAGAATTTCACATTTTAAACCACTTTGCTAACATTGTAATGTTCTTTAAATATTTTTTTCATAGCTTTCATGACAAATAACTTCTACTGAAGTACTTGAATATTTCTATTTTGCTCAAATTTTACATTTACTACATCTCAAATGTTTTACTTTTTAGGCTAAATACACTTTTTACAAAACTACTTTTAAAGATCCATGGTATTCATAGAAAGGTGATGCTACAAACGTGTCATGATTTTATAGAATATGATGCATGAATGTAGATTTAACGAGCATAAGTGTATAAAGTACTAAGAATTAGCTCACTATTAAACATCTAGAGCAGTAAAATACAATAAAAACATCTTATATACTAGTAAAACACTCAAAGGGATGATTAATTACTTTGTCATGCTTTAGGTATATTTTGTTGATCATACGCACACATTTTTATAATAAAGTTTTGAACCCTGAACTCGTAATACTAGTAATATTACTTGAGTGAAGTACCGTGTCTTAGTAGGATTTCTCAGACAAGCCCACTTTTAAACCTGTTTTATGCATTTATTACTTGGCAGTTCACAGTCGACTAAAAATATTTGTGATCCACCTCTTATTTTTACATGATATGAATATTTTTGATGAAAATATGACCAATAATGACATAAAAAACAGAAAAATTCACATTTTAGACCACTATTTTCAGGTGCTTTTTGATAGTTATCATGAATCAAACCAATTCTACCAAGTTCTACCCAAGTTCTTGAATATTTTCATTATACACAACTTTATACTTTTTTACTTTACTTCTCATCCTCCTTTTGACTGTTTTTTCATCTTTTTCATTCACTTTATTGTTGTTATGGTTCTATAAGCTACTCAACCATGAGATTTACTCACTTTTCAATACACTGCATCTACATTTTCGCTTTATTTTTAATTAATAAATAACAACACAGTGAGACCTGTTTTGTGTTGTTTTACATTTGAAGTTAGGTCATTTTAGGGCCTTTTGAAGATCACATGGTTTTTCACTATGTCCTGATACTGACCTTTTCATAAGAAGTGCAGTGAAAACTTTAAAGGAGTTTAACCCTTAAAGACCCAAACAGGCACCAATAACCAAAACCATCTAGTATCTACCATTTAGTAACTTCTGATCCACTATTCATATCAATACATGTAAATAATCGGTGTAAAATACAGTTTGTCATCTTTTCATGGTCATCAGATATGACCCATTGGGACATTTAAAGACTCTGGAGTTACCATGGAAACGCTGTCATCTTCTACAACACCAGTAAAGTGTTGGATCAATGACAGTGGATGGACGCACTTGATTTATGTTGAATTAATGATATATTTTGCTGAAAAAGTCACATTTTCTTCAGTTTTCTCTGTTTTTAAAATAGTAACCTTCAACTTTAATATGAGCTTTTATGAACATCCACATGATCAGGAAAGTCTATATGGGAAAATCCATAATTTTCCCTGAAAAATGCAAAATACAGAGGAATACTTCATAATAAACTGTGATAAATCCCTTAAGAATAAAGGTATTCTTGAACTGCCACAAAAAGTAACACTGGGTCTTTATGGGTTAATAAAAGTTAATTTTTGTTTTGTGTAATTGGAATTTTGAAGCAATCGTACATTATTCTGGGTGTCTGCCCACAATAGACTTTAAATATCAGTGATCTTCCTCTTACGTCCACATGATCTTAGTTTTTTTTTTTTTTAGCCTTTGTCTTGGTTGTTCTTGTCTCTGTCATGTTCCACCTCCATTTTTGACGCTTATTAAGGAATAAAATGCAACAATAAAATGAATAAAAGTCCCCAAACCTCAGTGAACAGGCTCTGGCGGAAGTTTTCCACCTGTGAGAAGAAGAAAACATACAGATAAATGGTGATATTTATGTTACTATTGTAATGTTGCAGCTGCCGGATCATGTTTTACGCGGATGGTTTTACTTTCGTTTTCCTCTCAGAAGGGGATTTTGGCGCAGCAGTGGCGAAAATAACTGCAGTTTATTCATATTTAACACTTACAATGAAACAAACTGGTAGAGTTATAATGAAATGTGCAGTTTTTTCTATGGAGCAGGTATGATGGTTTAACTCACCCGGAGTTTACTCTGGGGGCTGATCTTCAGGGTCATGGTCCTGGACATGACGAAGCAGCGTCTTCAGATCTAGACTGAGGGTCTGAAAAAAACAACCACGGGTTTACAGGTGCAGGAGAAAGAGAAACTGTCGACGAGACACGACTAAGAATTCTTTTATTTCCTCATTGAGTTTGAGCTGGATTATATGACGGATGAAGCCCCTCCCACTCTGCGCTTCCTCAAACTAAACTCACATTATCCTAAATCTATGATCACACCCATTTGGACATCAAATTTGTAATAACCGGTAATTTTTTTAATTAAATTTTTATTTTTTATTATTACATTATTTTAGGCCTACTTTTAATGTCTGTTTGCGTTTTTCACCCGTTTTTAAAAAAAGAAAATCTATTTCATGATTAACTTTTATATTAATATCCCATATTTCGCTTTTTTTTTTCTTGTACTACATATCCCTAAGCTTGATTTTTGTTTTTCAATGGTTTTATCAGGTTCAATTGTTTTATTGATTGGTACAAAACACTTGTAATGGTATCCTTGAAAGGTTTTTATTTTATTTTATATTATTTTATAATATTAGTGTTTATGTATTTTAGTTTTTCACAGCTTCGTTTTTACTTCTCCCCCAATTTATTTTACAGTGTTGAATTGTTTTATGAAATAGTACAAATATTGTAGCAATGTCCTTATAAAAGTCTTAACTTTATTTCATTTTATTTGTGTAGTTTGTTTTAACGCACTTTAGTTATTGTTTTTATTTTTCCATTTCTTTAGTAATACTTATCATGTAAATATTCTTTATATCCTTATTTTTCCTCTATTTTTGCATACACCTGTTAATCCTTTATACATTGCGTTTAAAACTTATATTTTACTGTAATTTTCTTTTCTTTTTTTAAATTATGTGATGTAATTTGATTCTGTTGCTGAAACAGTGCAGCTTTGCCTACTGGGACTAATAAATGACATCACCTTTCATAATTTACAAAAATATCTTCCAAGTAACATATTACATTAATAAAGTAAAATACAATCAATCAATATATGTATATATATATATATAGAGAGAGAGAGAGAGAGAGAGAGAGAGAGAGAGAGAGAGAGAGAGAGAGAGGTGTTATTATTCTAAATATCACATGCTATCATTGCTATCATACATAAACATCTTAGTCTAAATGAATGTAATTTAACTGGAAGAAAATTGTGAATCAAATTAAATTGTTATTGTTATTTTTAAGTTATGGAAGCCTTTTAAACCTTTTACTTTGAAGGGTGGCAAACGTCACACAAGTTCCGTATATAAAGCCGCTTCAGGGACAGTCGGACACTGTAGAAGCAATACAGAAATGACCCGTGACGCGAAAAACACACGGTGTTAATGTCACTAAACGATTAAAAACACTTCTGCGGGTGTCGGGACGACGTAGTCACCGTTAAAAGAAGGTCGGCTTGTGAAAACGGTAACTTTATTAGATATTCTGCTTTGAATGCCGCTGTTTGTTAAGCTAACAGAAAGTTTCGTTTTCATCTGAGGTTAATCTATAAGTGGGTTAGCTCGTTATGTAGCTCATTTGCAACACAATAACACAAACAACACCACTAAAACCTAGTATAGATAATATACTGTGAGGAAACAGAGCGGGGAGTGTAAGACGTTTTTTTTTTAAGAGTTAATGTATTGGGCTATGCAAGGTTAAACATGTGTGCGTCGTCATGTGATGAAAGTAAAATTACAGCAGTCACTTTCCAGAAACAAGTACCAGCAGTTTTTATGGTAAATCAGGTCATTAAACATGTCTTTATGCAGTAACATGGAAAATAAACACAGTATTGTGCTCACTTTATACAATTACTTGTCTTTTTTGTTACTATCAATCACGTCTACTAACAAGGTGTAATTAATTGGAGCACTTAGACATAAAACAACTGAAAGGATGAAATGTACAAATACAGGAAGTGCAGTGGCAGTATTCACACCTTTCCTAGTAAAGTGTAAATGTGAAGGTCCTGTGATTTAAGGTCAAAAGTAAATGAGCTAAACCGCTAAAATATTATGCGGTATAAAAGTTAAATAAGTAAATGTGGAGTGAAATGGTCCGTGATGGTGTTTGTATGATGTTTTTGGATTAATATTACTGCTGTACTGCGCATGGGCAGTATACCTGAATTCTACTGCTCCACGTGCACACACCTATACTACAGCTAGTTTGCAGCATTGCATCATTTTTGGAAAAATTGATGTTTGTAGCTTTTCAAGAGCTCAGAAAACCAGGTCTGTTTTCAGTTTTGTCATTTTTCCTGTCAACCTAGGAGTATAATCAAAGAGTTTATTACATTTGATGAGGAGGTAAATGTTAAACACTTCACCCTTACTTTATCTCGAGTATAAACACATGAAGAATTCGATGTTTTGATTTGCAAGAAGGGGATAAAAAGTACATAGAATATTTGCTTCTGAGGTGTAGTGAAGTCTAGTGTTGTATAAAATTGAAATATTGAAGTATGTTGTTTTTTGTTTTCAAAACTAATGAAAACTAGCTGATATTATTCAAAGACCTCAATAAAGGTTATACAAAGATTGTATCAATCAAGTGATTAAAAATGTGAATCAATTTGATCTCTACGTTGTTCACATGTCCTCAAAACATTCCTGTTTTTAAAAAAATATGTCTACAGAACTTGAAGGCAAAATGTTAAAGTATAGTGGAATGTTTGTCTTATATTTGTTTTTGGATAATAGAGCTGTTCAAATGTATACTTTAAAAAATATATATATATATGTATATATAATTATCAAAAATTTACAAAACTAATGTAACAAATAACATTAACAGCTCCTTAGAGCTTGATATCTGAAGGTATGATTTGGTCTGAAAACTCTCCAACTCCAAAAATATTAACTTTACAATTATATGAAAGAGAAAACACAACATTTTAGATATAAACAGAAGTAAATGTTGATAATTCCTCCATGTTTAAACTGTTGATTGACTTTCTTCCTGCAGCAATGAGCATCCCTCCATCTGCCCAGATGGATGAGGTGAGGAAGAGAGCCCATTCGCGGCTCTCCTCTTCAGGATTGGCCCAGGATGTGAAGGTTGAGGTCCAGACCATGGCCCATATCCCTCTGTCTTTGTCAGAGAAGTACCGTCACTTTGGAGTTGAGGCCATGCTGAGGGACAATACAACCAGCCGAAACAGACTAGAGGTACACTTTAGTTAGACTTTTAAAGAACTATTTAGATACATGTTCCCTAATTTCCTGTCAGGAATGTGGGTGTATAGCTGAGAAATCTTACCGGTTTGTGCAAACGGTTTTACTGTATTCATGATGATGCAAATGGCAAACTGTGAATATGAAACAAATTGCAACATTATTGTAAATATGATACAGTAAAATTATATTTTTATTTATTTGTCTAAACATCATAAGGAGTGGTAACAAAAGTTGGTGATCAATTTATCTTCAATGTTTAATGAAAGCTGCAGTAAGTTAGTGTTGTGAAGAGATTCCAAATCAACTGATTACTTTGACGATGTTAAATTATTTGGCCACTTATCTGGGTCAGTAATACAACCATTCTGCCAGAGAAGTCCAGACCCCCCCCCACCCCACCCATATCCTCCATGGTGGACACCAATTTGTTTCTCAAACCAGCCAAGATGCACACTTCCTCCAGTGTGTCCTGGATCTGCCCAAGGGTTTTTTGCCCGTTGGAAATGCCTATCCAGGGTGTTATTCTGATGAGATGACCAGACACCTCCTCTTAATTTGGAGGAGAATCAGAATCCTCCTTGATGACTGAGCTCCTCATAGCATCTCTCAGGGGGAGCCCAGACCACCTGAGATGAAAACTATTAGAAAATTTCCATCAAAGTCAAGGAGTTGGGAGATAACTGTCTGTCATCCTGGGAACAATGTTAACTCCAGTAAGAGTATGATATTGCTTAGGCTGCTGCCATGTGACCCTGACCCAGATAATCAATCAATCAATCTTGAAACATACATAAAAGGACTGACTGAGCACAAGAGGAGGCGCTGTTACAGGGAGCCATCCACACTAAGGGGCAGCCACTGACCCAGTGCTGCATCCTGACCAGTGAGAGGGCCACAACTGCCACATCACCAGGGACCCCCACCCATCTGGGAGGAGCAGACCTCAGAGAAGGAAGGTGCCACGGCCGCTGGAGTCCACAGGGCATTACAGTAGTCAATTCTACTAGAAATAAAAGCATGCATCAGCATCTCTGTGTTGGCTCAAGAGAGAACTGGGCAGATTCTGGCTATATTCTTAAGATGATAAAAACCTAAATAAACCTAGATAAAGTGGAACAAGATGAGCGCATGGACAGACAAGAGATTAAAGCATGGCCGAAGCCTTGGCACAAGATCCCACATGAATGAAATGTGTAAATACAGTCATTACGAATGCTTATTCTTTCTATAGATAACTTCATTAAGATAACTTTAGTACAATTTCCCCCCAAAAAAACAATTTGCATAATTTGTATGCATCCTCATGACCACAGATGAAGATAGCAATGTAAATCAAGTAGAAGAATCCAGCGCTTTGCCTTTTTGCTCAGTTTACACCACATCAGACCAGTTCAGCTTGCATATCCCTGCTGATACGACACATTTCCACCTGTCAATATCCTACTCAGTCCTTCCCCCACTTGTGAACAACCTCGCAAGTTCCGTAACTGAAGCAGTAACTCATTCCCAACCTAGAGCAGGCAGTCCAGCTGAGAACCACCCAGAGGTCAAAGTTCACTGCAAATCATCTGCAAAAAGTAGAGACACAAACCTGACGACAGAAATACAGAACAGATTATTTTATGTACACCGGGATGTACTCCAGTGATTTATAGCCCTGTACACATTATCCTTAGTTGAACTGTGTGATCTTATCAGGTCATGGAGTCTTTGAACCGACTGGTCAAAGCTTTGAGTATCCTGGAAAAGTACGGCTGCAACCTGGCGAGTCCCACCAGGCCCAAATACTGGAGGAGTGTTAAACACAACAACCCGGTCTTCAGGACCACAGTGGACGCTGTCAAGGTGAGAGGAACCCAGACTAAGTAAAAATACTGTATCAAATGTCAAATTTTTTTTTTAGTTTAAATGGACCATTTTCATAAAGACTAATGCATTACTTTACATATTTAATAAGGCCAATGGTCATCTGATTTTTCATTTATTTATTCATTTTGTCTTCTGCAGGGCGGGCGGACAGTCCTCTATCTCTATGGCTACACCAACCAGCAGATAGATGGCCTCAGCTTCCCTGATGACGTAACTGAACCAGATATAGAGAAAGTCGCTGCCGTGACACTTGAGGTCATGATCTTACGCACAGAGGTGGACATGATCGTTAAGGTTTGTAAACAGATTATCTGACTCCTGTAAATATCTGCCATGTTGTGTTGAAGTCACTCACCGTTTCATTTCCTTTGTCATGCCTGTGTTTGTTTAGGGCACACATCCTCATCTAGAGTTCTTCAAAGATATCATCCCACTTGTCATCCAGCAGGTCTGTGGAAACATTTCCAGCCTGTGCACATTTTACCCAATAACCAAATAATCAGTGAAAAGCTAATGTGTCAAGTTTTTGGATAATAGTTTTGATAATCATTTAAACTTCAAAATGATTAACATCCATTAAGCTTCTCAGTCATTTCCTTATTAAGAGTAGGTTGAAAATGCTGTACTGTTTGTCAGTAAAATGAGGTTTAATAATTACTCAGGAAAAATTTTTAAAACTGATTTTAACTATAGTCCTGCTTGTACAATGATTGCTAAAATGTCAGTCCACAAGTCACCTTGTACAGTGTCCTGCAGTATTTTGATATTTTATGTATAAAATAATCTTTTTATTCAGTGGCTTTCTTGTAAATATTATGTATTTATATTATTACAAATACCCAGATATTTCTGCAGCCAAAAAATGAATTTTGATACATAGAATCACCTATGAAAAAAATAACATAATTATTAAACCAATGGTACTTTCTATTAATAAACCATGCTCTTTTGTGCATCTTCATACATTGTAAAATAAAATATAATGAAACAAATCTATAAATGCAAATTTCAGATTCATGAGTGCAGACACTGATATATTTGGATGTTTCCTGTGTTTATTATACATAAATATTCAAGATATAAGGTGTTTATTGTCTTATACTCAGCATAAACACAGTAGTCACACAGAGTAATGACGTTCTTACTTTGTGAAATTACAACTGAAATTACAACTAAATTAAGGTAAAGTCAATGAATAAACTTAACTCCAAATGGAAAATATATAATTCAATTATGTGCAGGACTATCATGAGGTAAAGAGTGTATAATATTTTATAATAATAACAATAATAACAATATAAAAAAAAAGGTTTATTTCTTTTTTTTTTTTTTTCAGGATAATCTGTCATCTGATGCAGTAGTTATCCCTCAGGGAGAGGAGCGACCTGCAGATCAGCCACAGGTTCTGTCCTCGTCGCCAAAACCTGCTCAGCAGTCAAAACTCTCCACAGGTGAACTGATGAATGAATATCATTACAAAAAAATATTTGAAAGAAACTGAATTACTTATATTTTTCCTGCAAATTCAGACTTAACGTATGTCACATGTTCATTTGGTGTTGTGGTTCCTCTCGTGTTGATACTTTATTTATTTTTTTTCCTTTTCTCCAGGTTCTCCTCTAGCAACTCAGTGCAATTTGTGCGGTGGTCCTGCGTCTTTAGTCTGCCCATCCTGTGACAATCAGTCTTTCTGTGATGCATGTGATGACCTGTTTCACCGACATCCTGCCAGAGCTACTCACAAGAGAGACAAAATGCAGAAACCCAAACAGGGTATGTCAAATATAGATGCATTATTACTCTGTTGACCCCAGTGTGAGACCACTCAACATGACAAGTGTTGAGATTTGTCAGATGTTCAAAGGGTAAAGGGAGAGTTGTTCCCAACAAATGACCTGTTGTTTTGCACACATTCTGTTCTTAATTTTTAGCTTTTTGTCTATATGTTTGTGGCTGCAGAGGCGTGCACTATCTGTGGTGTTTCTGTGATACATGCTCAGTGCTCAACTTGTGTCCAGAAACTATGTCTCAATTGTGACCGACTCTTCCACTCTCACCCGGATCGTAAAGGACATAACCGGACAATTGTCACACCAGCAAAAACCTCCAGGTGAGAAGTGAAGCAAACTTTAATCCAAGTCACTGATTCACTTCATTTGTTAGACGTGATGCACCAATTGTTAAAATCTGCACTAACATTTAAAATAAAAAAAAATTATCTGAAGATAATATTATAGACACTGACATTTTATTTTTTATTTTTGTAATTTATTCTTGTCCAGAATGACTAAAATGTTTGAAGACATCTCAGTCCTTTATCCCACTGAATAAGCTCTTATTCAATGACACACAAGTCTGGTTTCCACTGGCTCCATATGTAAAGTGTCATGAGATAACTTTTGTTATGATTTGGTGCTATATAAATACAATTTGATTTGATAATATAACATGAAAGATACAACATTCTCTTCTGCATTCTTGAATTTCATCCTTTTTGCAGACGCACCAATGGCAACATTGCAGATATCCAGATACCAATGTTTTGCTCATGTATCCGTAGTTAACAACACTAATGGTAACAAGTCACATTTGCTCAGTCCCTATCTGCCAGTAGTGACTGAAAATATGGAGTAGAGGTATTTTTTGTGGCCAAAAACATATCAAAACTAAAGTTGTCTCTCATGGACCTGAAAAACGATTCCTAGCCAAAAAAGAAAAGTAAGAAACAAAAGTAAGATTTGCTTCAAAAAATGAAAGCAAGTGATTTATATTCATAAGCTAATGCACATATGAGAGACACTAACCTGAATTTGTAAGATATGAAATGATCTTATTGTATGTAGAATAACTTTTAGGTATTTAGTTTTCCTCTCCATCACAGTCAGGAGAACAGAGGCAGTTGGAGCAGAAACATAAATATGCTACTTTTTTCTGGTCTTTCAGTCCATCTCTGGCTCCCTGGGAGTGCGCTCATTGCACTACAGTGAATGAAATGCGAGCCGTACTCTGTACGACCTGTGAGCGACCTCGACTTGCCACCGCTGCTTCCATAGTTCAGGAAACCCCAGCATCACCTAATGCAGGTGAGAATAAAATGCACAAGAGGATTTTAGATGGCTATCTGCGTCTGAACTGGGCCTTTACAGATCCCACTGGGTTTAGGGCAGTGTTTACTAAATAGTGGGTACTGCTACAACGTGAGTCAGACGTCGTTTGCCAGTGGGTTATTATTTTGGGAAGTGGACAGCTTCCAGGATGTGTATTTAAAGTTTTATTTTCTGCCTTTTTATCATGTAAAAGTTCTTATCTACAACATGAATCATCATCTTTGATGTGACAATGAGTCAGTCTTAAAGATGTGTGTGTTTTCAGAATGGCAGTGTAAGAGCTGTACAATGGTGAACCAAGGCAGCAGCATTCTATGTGAGGTGTGTGAGCGCCCCCGTCTGGCCACTCGACCACCTGTTGCTCCAATTCTCTCCAGTCCAGGGTCTTTGCCAGACTCTGGGACAAAGGTCAGTACCACAATCAGAGATAATTTATGATGCTGTCAGACTATAGGAGGAGGTTTTTTTAAATTATCTTTAACACATTCAAAAATAATTCCAAAAGTGAAAAGGGACTGAATTTACAAGTCACTGAAAAAGTGTTAATATATTTTTGGATAACAGCTTTTTGCGTCTTTGATTCTTTTCACAGTGGACTTGTCAGTTTTGCACCTACGTAAACACCAAACCAACAGCAGTGTGCGAGATGTGTAACATGTCATGTAAAGACTCTGCTGGAGTGTCTCTGCCCCAGTCTCTTGAACAGACCCCAACCACCACTAAAGACCCACAGCAGCCGGGAATGAAACCTCTGCCAAAGCCCCGGACCAACCCAGAGCTGAAGAGGCAGAATCTGATGAGGGAAGAAGGCCTCAGTCTCATAAGCCATATTAGAGTAAGCCCACTGTTGGAAACATTACTATAAAACCATATCTACTGGAATTCACATTGCATCAACATATCTGTATAAATTATTTAGAGTTTACATAAAGACAGTTACAACATCTGTGTCATAAATGCAGTGTTGGGGAGGCTGATGGGAAAGGCAGTCACTCACTTAATTATAAGGGTCAAATGCATGTTGTTACACTGATATGGAGGTAGTTTCCTACTTGAAGCTACTTTCATGTTAATTGAACAACCTCATGCTAAGTCATTCCTGATCAATGGGTAGAGATGGTTACTTTATTGCATCATCTGCTCTAGACTTCTATGTCAGACATTAAAATGACATAACATGCATAATAAACCGCTATATGAAATCTATAAAATGGCTATAAAGAACAGTAAAACTGATTTTTTGCTCAGAGAGCTAATAGTGAAAATAACTGATTCATAAAACAGCAGCATAACCACTACACTACTGAGAAATGTCATTAAAGATGCTGTACTGTCACAATTCTAACTGACTCTTCATCTCTGTAGGAAGGAGAAAAGCGTGGTGTCAGCCCTGAGGAGGTGTACGCAGCCCTGTGCATGTGCGGCGGAAGCAATGTAAACCCCTGTGATTGGCTGACGTCAGAGCTGCCTCACCTGCTGGATGAAATCTGCGCCATGGCAGCATCGGTGCAGCTAAACTACAAAGAACAGGATTCCTGGATGCAGACTACAGTGGACAGAGATGGTCAGGAGACAGAGCAGATTAATGCCACAGGTGAAGGAGTGAAGCTGTCCAGAGCTGAGGCCAAGCTGGCATGGCTGGCAGCAGGGGGCGACATCGAACGAGCGGTGAAACAGCTGCTGAGAGATCGACAAGTCAAGGTGAGGTGATGAAAAGTTAAATCTGTAGAGGTTCATGGCTGCAGCTCCCCACATATTTATTTTGTAGTAGATGGGTGTCTGTAAAAGTAGTATTTCATATTTTTGCTATGCCAACAACAACTTGTTGATTCACTGACGTTAGGGAAAATAAGTAGTGAGTAGTAACTGAAGCACGTAATAAATGAAAAACCCTAATTCTTAGTGAAATATCTTGATATATGAGCATTGATGTAATGAAGGCAGGAGTGTTTGTAGTTCATTGAAGCAAGAGAAACAAAAGTATAAGAGAAGACACTTTATGGATCTCCACAGGACAATTAGGTGTTGTATCTGCACAGTTTATAGTCTGTCTGTCCTGGGAGTGGATCTGTCCTTCATGTGGTTCTGCCTGAGGTTTCTTCTGTTTTCCCACAGACGGGTTTTTTGGGCGTTTTTCCTCACAGAGAAGGGGGGGGTCTAAGAACAGGGAATGTGCTAGGAATCGTTTAGTCATTGTTTGATTGTGTCCATGTTGTTTGTATTTGTTGTGTGTTCTCTGCTGACATTGTTACATTCCTAAAAGCTTTTTGAGGCGACTGTCATTGTGATATTGGGCTATAGAAATAAAATTGAATTGAACTGAAGGTAAAACAGGCCATGAAGATACAAAAAGAGCAGGAAAAGCATAAAATACCATTTCAGAAGCCTCCGGTTTGTCTAGTTATGTATACTTTGGTGAACCCAAAGTCTGAGCTGAAAAACTTAGAGAAAACTTCATCCTTTGAGTGACTCCCACTTTTCTGGCCTTGAATCAACTGAATCTCAGAAGAAAGATAAAGTGATCTGTAGGAGTGTTGTGACCCACTGACCATGGTTAAGGAGTGCACAATCTAAAACAGCTGTGACAGATTAGGAGAAATGTTAAAGCTCAGAGCAGAGGAGCTGTTTCTAAGGGGAAAATGTTTCTAATTAGACAAAGACACTAATGTCACAAAAATGTACAAACAGTGTCTGTGAAAACTTTTTGGGTTTTTTTTTTTGCTACCTCTGTTTGTGGCAACACAGTGACTCATGGTCATGCCTTAAAACATTTTTTTCCAAAGTTGCTGTGTTTCTCAAAACCTTATAAAAAAAAATATGCCCCAACATATTTTATCATTTAGGCACTTGTTTTTTGTCTTAATGCTACTTTAAAATCTGCTTTAAAACTGTTAATATCAGGCACAATCAAGCTCATTTTAAGTTGCCAGACTTTACAAAAACCCTGAATCCTCTCTTTTTCAAAGGTTATTTTAGATCCTGTGATTCTAAATGAACTAAAATGTTAATCTGATGCTCTGATTACTTTACTATTTGATCATCTAAACAGGTAAATGTGCAGTTTTAACTTCCCGTGCCCAACATGTTTTAGTTTCCATTCAAATACTTTCCTGGCGGCTTGAACATTGTGTGTTCATTTATGGCATCATTATCATTACATGTTCTGTCGACACTTGTTGATGTCTGTGTGTTCAGATGAGGGAGCTACATTCTCTTGGCTTCAGAGACGTGGCTAGGTGTGAAGAAGCCCTGCGTCAGTGCGGAGGAGAGGTCAAAGGAGCTCTGTCTCTGCTACAGCGCCCTCTGTTGGAGCCCTTCCACCAGCGCATATGGGCCAACCAGCCTGAGCCGCCGATTGATCCCAAACACCCAGACAAACAGGTTAGATCACCTGAGGGCAGAGTGAACACACCTGCTTGGCTCTGTGCAATTAAAATGATTTTCCATGGGTGTGGTGTATTGTTTGTTTTTTTTTTTGCTTTTTAATCCCGAGAGCATTAACTTATTCATTCTCATCCTTGTTTATTTCTCTCAGAGAATGTGCAGACGTCTGTTAGCCCTGTATGACCTGCCCAGCTGGGGGCGCTGTGAGCTCGTCCTGTCTCTGCTCCAGGATCCAGGCATCACTTACACCCTGGAGGACGTCGTGCAGGCTGTGAAAGAGTCGCACGACAAAGACTTCATCAGACGTCTGCTCAACAACGAGTGTCCATGTTGTTTGAGCATCTTCCCCCGCAGCAAGGTCGGTCAAAGAGGAAGTTGTTATTGTCAGTTGATCTGCTGATTATTATACCTAATTGATTGATCTATGACCTCATCAGACCATAACCCAAAGTATTAATTTCACTGTCATAATAGATAAAACAAATTAATTATTTTTTTTTATATTTGGTTGATAATCGGTCAATGATTAATTACTTTTTGAAATAATTATTTTCAGTTGGTTCACACACCAATTCGTTAGTCATTGCAGCACTGTTTGTGAGTACAGTATAAAGAAATACATCTGACAAAGCCAAGGATTCATAACATACAAAACATCATAGAGCATCAAAACTGCCACATTAAAAAAAAACAAAAAAAAAACATTGAATATGATGATGTAGTAATTTTTTATAATTTTAAGTAGAAATATATTTTTAGAGCAGTAGCACAATATAGAATGTTTTGGACACTCTTGCAGCTAAACATACACAAGACAATATTAAAGGTAAAGAGATTTTTAAATGTCAAAATGTAAATCAAGCAAAACATTTATACATACGATGGGAGCAGACCTAAACTATATTTAGAAATAAGAACATGCAAATGTATCTGTCTGGTTGTGGACAAGTTTCAGATGACATTTAGCTAAAAGATAGTTTTATTAATTTATTTAATTAATAATAATAACTTTATTTATATATAGCACCTTTTTTAAACTGAGTTTACAAAGTGCTTTACAGACATAGTAAAAAGGGCACAACAGCAGGGAGCAAGATACTAAAACAGAAACAATAAAAACATATTAACAAATAGCTAAAACAAGATAAATCAAATATTCAGCATTCAGGTGACATCATGACATAAAAGCAAGTCTATAAAAATTTGTTTTAAGTGATTTAAAACATGTCACTGATTTAGCAATTTATTTTTATATTCATGATCAACACAGAAACTTTAGAATGACTGTTTTGTTAAGAAAGTGGGCACCGATCCCAGACAGTAGAATGTGAGGATACTGATAACAGTGGTAATTTGTTCAGTTGGAATTATATAACTGACCATTTCAAATAACAGCAGTTCCCCAGTATGAGATAAGAGATAAATGCATTTTGTTCAACTGGAATTAGTGGAGCACCTAAACACACACATTTTCTTGAGCTGACTCAGTGGTAAGATCATGGCCTGGGATGCATGGGGTCACCGGTCAATTCCAGCCAGAGACACATGCAAAAAACTGAAGGGTCTTGGACCCTCTTGGACCCTTAATGCTCCCGCACGGTGGCGCAGTGGTTAGCACTCGTGCCTCACAGCAAGAAGAACCATCGGTTCTTTCTGTGTGGAGTCTGCATGTTCTCGCCGTGACTGCGTGGGTTCTCATATGGGTGGCCGATAATGCCACAATTACGAGGTGAAATATCGCGTTGTGGAAGCTTAGACAACGCATGATCTTGTTATAGAACGCGTCTTGTAATTTCAGGACGTGTGCTAATGATAATGAGCTCCTCCTCCTACTCCCCGCTGATTCTCAACTTCACGCAGTTGCATGTTTTGCCCACTAGATGAAAGAATAGCCTACCAACAATAGTGTGTGAAAACCTAGCGAAGAACATGTTTGAAGCTTGTCACTATATAGCGGATAAAGTATTACGGCAATGTTGTTGTTGATCACCATTGTTAAGTCAAACTGATTTCCTGAATTTAGTTTCACTCACACGGGAAAAGAGTAAAAAGAAATGGGTAGTATTCGGCAAGTGCGAGTCACCCAAATTGCAAACTGTGAGTAAAGAGCGTCAGCTGGTTCGTGTCAGCTCTCTTTTGACTAGAAATTAGTAAGACAAGTTACCGACTGCCTGTCCAGTCTTCCATGAGTCACAGTTAGTGCACAGTACGTCTACAGATGATCAGCGCAAACAAGCAACGTTCATGTGCATTCAACAGCATCTCCAAAGGTGATCTAACCAGCTGATAAAACGGCTGCACTTCCAACTTAATTTCTAGTCAGAGAGCTGACGCCAACCAGCTGACACTCGTTAGTCATAGTTTGCAATATGTGTGACTCACACTTGGTGATTGTAACGCCACCCATTTCTTTTTACTCTTTTCCCCGTGTGAGTGAAACTAAACTCAGGAAACCAGTTTGACTTAACCCTGTACCGCATAGCGTTGCCTTGAGGCAACAAACCACATTTTTAATACAATACTTTATCCGCTATATAGTGACAAGCTTCAAACATGTTCTTCGACAGGTTTTCACACACTATTGTTGGTAGGCTATTCTGTCATCTAGTGGGCAAAACATGCAACTGTGTGAAGTTAAGAATCAGCGGGGGGGAGGAGGAGGAGGAGCTCATTATCATTAGCACGCGTCCTGAAATTACAAGACGGGTTCTATAACAAGATCACGCGTTGTCTAAGCTTACACAACACGATATTTCACCTCGTAATTGTGGCATTATCGGCCGCCCATACTCTCCGGGCACTCAGCATTCCTCCCACTTCCAAAGACATGCACTTGGGGAATAGGTTGATTGGTAACTCTAAATTGGCGTCTGTGTGGCCCTGCGATGAACTGGCAGCTCATCCAGGGAGTACCCCACCTTCCACCCATAGTTGCTGAGATAGGCTCCAGCCCCCCCCTAAGCGGATGAAAATGAATGGATGGATGGAATTAGTTGAGCACCCAAACACACACATTTTCTCTCCCACTTTGACATGTTCAACCATAAATGTCCAAATTTTAAGGTTTCCATTTTTCCTCTGGTCTTTCAGATGCAGTCTCTGACTTCCTGCCAGTGCTCAGTTTGCCACGAGTGCTTCGGGCAGCATTTCACCATCGCAGTGAGAGACAAACACATCAGAGACATGGTGTGTCCTGTCTGCAGTGAGCCCGACATCAACGACCAGGAACAGCTGGACAGCTACTTCTCCACCCTGGACATACAGGTACATGGAGAAGTAAACAGAAAACATGGTCATGCTGTTCAGGTTCAGAGCAGTGATTCTAATAACACAAGCAAAAAGTGAATGGTTGGTTATAGTGCAACAGAACTGTGCTCTCAAATGTAAGATCCAGTAATTCTGACTTGTTTTTCCAGCTGCGGGACTGTCTGGAACATGATGTTTACGACCTGTTCCACAAGAAGTTGACTGAGCATGCTCTGATGAAAGACCCAAAATTCCTGTGGTGCTGTCATGTGAGTTCCACCCAGTGACACCCCCCCGTCCAAAGTGTTTTATATCCCTTGATGTGTCAGTGCTCAGTCTGACTTATTTTTTTATAGCTGTAAATTTACACAACCTCCTTTTCATTCATCATGTTTTGGTGATTTATGGAGAGTTCAGTGTTTTACATTGTCATTGGGAATAAATTAGAGAAGATTGTCATTTGTTACTTTCATATTTTATAAGAATGTAAATGCATCATTGTCTTGTCTCCTCCCATCTGTCAGTGTACCTCTGGGTTCATAAATGATGGAGACCACCTGAAGGTCACCTGTCCGTCCTGCCGGAAGAGTTTTTGTGCACAGTGCAAGAAACCTGTAAGTACTAAAAATAAGAATTCATCTTTATCTATCTGACATTCAGTTTGAAGTCCTCCCATTTTAGAAATGCCACTGTCCACATATAAAACTTACTTCTTCTGTGTGTTTGCAGTGGGAGCCTCAGCACCAGGATCTCTCCTGTGAGCAGTTCCAGCAGTGGAAGAGGGAGAACGATCCAGAATACCAGAGACAAGGCCTAGCTGGATACCTGAGAGACAACGGCATCAGTGAGGCTCAATACAGTTTTTAATCACACCTGGTCTAATTATTTGTTGAAGTTATTGCTTTTGATCTTTATTTAATTAAGCTTGTGGTTTAATGCTCTTTATCTTTAATCCTCTTTCACCTCCTGGTCCTCTTGTGCTCAGTCAGTCCTTTTAAGTATGCTTGTGCGTGTCCATTACTGTGTGTGTGTGTGTGTGTGGTGTTTTGAATTTTTTAATTCTTGATCTACATGTAAAAATTAATTGATTGACTGATAATGATGTTTACATTGAGGCAGTGCTTCCCATTTCATATCCCCTCAGTTTGACTACAGATACAGTTTGTTTTTTTTAATCAGTAGCCCCTTTTACTCAACATTTCTGTTTTGGGAATATTTCTCCTCTATTCTGGTGTGATGTTTCGTGTGCCACTACTGAGGTATTTCAAACACACAAGTTATACATCACACTATACACTGTGCTGTGTAAAAGTCCAGGCTTGGCTGTATAAACTGGTCAATAGTGGCAAAAAGTTGGGGTCGGCCTCTAATTTTGCTGGACACGATAGCTCACTCTCAGAAATACTTGGGCTCAGCTGTTACATTTACTGTGCTTTTTTAACTTCATAAAAAAATCAAATATCAAGTGCTGCTAAAGTCCAGACTTGCATAACTGGAAAAAAAAAAGTTATATTTTTGTCTTTGTCATCATACTGTCATAATTTTAATGTGGTGCACAGCTGATACGACATGAACCTTTAAACAGTAGCAATACAGAAAATATATATATATATATTTGTTCACTCAGTTCAACTGGCCTGAATATAGGATCTGGATAATTGGTCACATTATTGACAAATTGACCACTGCTTTGAATAAGTGTATTTACCTGGTTGTGGTGTTTTCTTCCAGCCTGCCCTCAGTGTCGGTTCCAGTATGCTCTGACCAAAGGCGGCTGTATGCACTTCACCTGCTCCCAGTGCAGGTACCAGTTCTGCAGCGGCTGCAACAACCCGTACCACAAGGTAAGGTTCCCACGTAACTTGGAAATCCCAAAAAAGCAGATGATCATGTCATGGAACAATGTCTAGAGAAAGCGAGGTAGAGAGAGATGCATTCGTTTGGCTTTTTGGGTTAAATCACATTCACAACAAGGAACATAATACTATACGCTTCTGTTTACGCTTCCATTATTCCATTTTGTAAAATGTGTAGTCAGCGTTGTCTCTTCTTCCACACACTATTTCTGATCTAGAATCCTGCATTTTCACAGTTCAGACCAATTCTGTAGCTACTTTCAAAGTAAAGATACAAGCCTGCCTATTAAATTGTTTGTTTCAATTGGGGGAAAAAAAGGATTCTCATTTGTTTTATGTCAACTTGCAGACTGTTTGTAAGACTCCTCAGTGCAATTACACTGGTCTGCACGCTCACCACCCTCGAGACTGTCTCTTCTATCTCAGAGACTGGGAACCAGCAAGATTACAGGCTCTGCTGCAGGTGAATATATGGGTCTGGTTCTGGAAGAAAAAGTAATGACAGCTGGATGTTACAGAGTTGTAAAGGAAGTTCTATGGGACACCTGAAGGACAAAACTAAATCCATGATTAAAAAAAAAAAAATACAGCTTCAGCCTTTAATTGGTAACGAGTTCTTTTTCTTTCTGCACTATTGACTTGGTTTTTCTTTTTTCCCCATAGAAAAGTGGTGCGGAGTTTAACACAGAACCTTCAAATGAAACTCAAACTGGTAAAACAACTTTTTACATACTAGTATATTGAATTCCTCTGGGGTCTGATTGTTGTAAATGACTTCTGAAGGCTGTTACATCGAAGGCCCTCAGTTTCTTTAAGTGTAGTAGTAGTTTTCTAATAAACACTGTAATCTTTAGGTGTGTGATGTTTCCTAGTTCATAACTGTTGATCAGATCTGTCCCTGAATGGTTTATCTTCTCTGAATCAGCCAACTGTGGCGTGATGGAGCAGAAAGATGAAGGCGGTCAACAGATCGATTCACCGTGTGGCCTTGAAACCCGACCTGGACAAGCCGGACTCTGCGAGTGAGTGTGAAATTCAGTCCAAATAACATTGGTCCTGCTGGTCTCACACCAGTGCATGGCATGGGGGGGGTTTGTGGAGGATTCTTACCAGTGGTCTGTCTGGGCTCACCTCTGCAGGAAACACTACAGGGAGTATCTGGTGAGTCTGATCAACGCCCACTCCTTGGATCCTGCTGCGCTGTACGACACCCAGGAAGTAACCCGAGCCTGTGAGAGATACCAGGTGGACACTCAGAGAGGAGAAAACGAGGAGGACAATGCCTACTACACAAGACTGCTCAAGGTCAGACAATATTATTATCCTCCTACCCTTCCTTCATCGTCGTCTACTCCTCCTCGTTACATTTTTTTTTTTTTTTTTTTTTTTTACAGAAATTGATGGAGGTCCCCCTTGGAGAAAAAGTTCCTCGTAACAAATGAAGTCATCTCTGGACTCACAGAAATCATCCTAACATTGGTGGTGGATTTAACTCTATACTCTTGACGGGTGATCATGGTTTCCAGCAAACCACAGGAGGAAAAAGACTCAGTGTGCCTAAAAACATAGGTACGACGGAGCATTAGGGCCATTCATGAAGGAGAAGATATTTTTTGATATGACGAGATTAAAGTCAACATGTCG